>JAOTJB010145950.1:0-19076 GCA_027123815.1 Erythroxylum minutifolium | reverse complement strand
AATGCTTGCCCCTGCTTTCATATCTTGAAACTTAGCCTTTTAATGAACTCTGAGCCAAAATTGGTATTTAACAATGTGAATTACCTCGAGAAGATGCAATTTAGTGGCTGCAAAGCATCCAAGGGGTTATTCCTTCAAGGAGAAAAAGGCTCCACCCTCTCGTACATAGTCTGAGTACCACCTCTATATATATATATCAACAAAAGGAACTTAGTCATTACGGAAAAATCTCACATACAACGAAATAAATATTAAATTTTTTTGTTTAAAATTTTTAAATTTAAAATTACTTATAGTTTATAACATAATTAACATAAAAAATAATAAATCATAATTTGTAGTTTATTGTGAGACTTGATCACTTTCTCATTTTTTTCTTTTGAACGTTTTTAAAATTGACTCGTTGCAATTGCTAAAGCAGTATATATGTCCAATTTTTAACAATACCTACATGAATGTGCAAGAAAAAAACTTTACAAGTTGTGTAAAGAGAGTAAACAAAAGGTACTAGCTAGTTTAAAGTCAAAGTTTATTTATAATAAACTTTTAATCTTTTTAGTGATTTAATTCATTTCTACTTCACACAGCCTCCTGCATTGTGCTATCATGATGTTAATATATATCTTATATATTGTTATTAGTCAATTCAAAATGTCATTATATTTTGTCATCTATATAATTTTATCATATCTCTAAAACTTTATCGCTAAATCTTTAACAAAGGTTAATAGCAAAATTACGTAATAGATACACAAATTCTTTTTTTTTCTAACTTTGAGAACTCCTCTCAAACCTATCATTCATCCCATAAATTTGATTCATTAACTTTTAGTATCAACTACGAAAAAAGGCAAAATGGTCATTTTGAACTTCAACATTTACATCCTTTAACCTTAACATTTTGGAGAGTATAAATTAAACCCTAAAATTTGAACAAGCCAACGATAACCAGGTACATATTTATAATATTTAATATTTAAGTGGATCCCATGGTGTCACGTGAATCTGATGTGACATCATGGGACTCATATACTTAAATTACAATATTTAACTTAAATTAATATTAAATGTGAGACTCATTCATATAATTTAACATGAAATATTATTAATATAATAAATTACCTTAATTAATTAATCTATTAATTTAACTAATTAATTTTAGTAACTAAAGTAACTAACATATTAAATAGAGAGCATTGAGCTCATCATATTCCACCAGTGGTGATGAATCCCACTACCAACCACCTGCCACCACAACTCCTAACGCCGCAGCCCTACTGCTCCTCCACTTCGTGAGACCATCCTCCTCCTCCTAGAAAATGTGGCCCATTCCCACCTCCTCCACTGTCGCCGCTGCCCTTAAAGCCATATTCAAACACTCTTCCTTTTAAGGTGGTGGTGGGTCAAAGCAGCCATCGTTCTTCTAGGAACTCTAGCGAACAAAGTAATTTTTAGTTCTGTTATGAAAAACAAGGGCTTTTCTAGGTTTTTTGAGCCATCAATGCATATGGAACTGCGGTAATGTCATATATGGTCCAGGCTACATATGTGAAACTTGTGAAAATTTCTGACTTTAGAAATCTTGCGGTTCACTGCCACTTCGAGTACAAAAGCCTCTTCATTTGGCTCATTCTCTTAACCTCATATCTAAACCTCCAAATAAGATATGCCACCATTTTAGATTCTAGAGACAACATGTTTTTCAACCGTGATGAATGCAAAGATATTTCCTTTAGATTTGCCTACAATTGTACAAACTATAGTTTCAATCTAGATGTCAATCTTTTAGATAAAGTTGAGTCATAAACTAAGAAAACCTGAAGTAATTTTCTCAACAAAAAAAACCTGAAGTAAAAGCAGAGATCTATTGTTGGTTTTTGACAGGAGGAGGAGGTAACAACAAAAATGAAGTTGTTGAAAAGAACACAAGTTTTTATGTTTTTTTTTAAAACTCATACTTTATTCACTGCACTACATATTTTATATAAAGCTGAAAACATAAGAATCAAATAAATTAATTTACTGATATCCAGTCACATCTCAACTAGCTATTTGAAACAAGGAATAAAACAAAACACTCCATAAAAATTTGATCCATTGACCAATTATTTAGCAGCAAGCACGTTTTCAACACTCCTTCTCGCCTTAGTAATTGCAAAGTTTTAATGTCAAAATAATTTATCCTCTTGATGTTGCTTAGTTGCTGCTTTTGCCTCTTCATTTCGTGACTTGTAAATCTTTTCCATATGCCCAATTTGTCCATATTTTCTTTATTTGATATCAAGCCTCCACCAACATTTTCTTTGTGGGTGATTTGTTTTATTGCAATGTGGGCATGGTGGATATGAATCATCATTGTTTCTGTTGTTGTTGTTGTCGATCTTGTTAAAATCATTGTTTTTGTCTCCTCCTGAATTTTTTTCCTTTGCTAGCTCACCTTCAGTGGTTCCTTCTCTCTCATCATCCTTAGCTTCTTCCAATGCAGAA
This sequence comes from Erythroxylum minutifolium, assembly GCA_027123815.1. Lineage (NCBI taxonomy): Eukaryota > Viridiplantae > Streptophyta > Magnoliopsida > Malpighiales > Erythroxylaceae > Erythroxylum > Erythroxylum minutifolium. The sequence continues at coordinate 16,589 of JAOTJB010145950.1, read as the reverse complement.
ATTTTAGATTCATATTTTTCAGATAAAGTTACAAGAACTTTTTGCACTATTCGTTCCTCAGAAAAATCGTTACCTAGTAACTTCACCTTATTTACTATGCCGAGCAACTTATCGAAGTATTCTTTAATGGTTTCTGACTCTTTCATCTTCAGCATTTCAAATTCTCTGATCACGTTGAGCAATTGCATATTCTTTGCTCTTTCATTGCCTTAGTATTCCTTTTTTAGGTAATCTCATATATTCTTTGCCGACTCTAGATTCATAATTCTTATAAATATGATGTTTGAAACAGTAGAAAACAAGCAGGCTTTGACTTTAAACTTCTTATTTTTCCTTTCTTTGTGCATCTTGATTTAAGTCATTGTAGGATTTATTGGAAATGGAGGTACTGCTTAGTCTTCCTTCATAGCTTCCCAAACATCTATAGCATCAAGATGAGCTTTCATTTTAACAGCCCAAACTTGATAGTTTTCACAATCAAAAATTGGTGGTGCACCTTGAGATAGTTGTGTTTTAATCTCCATTGCTTGAAGATGGCTATAATTCGTGTTGTAATTCTGGGTTTAAATCAGGTGTGTGTTTTAGTTTCACTCATCTCACAGGTCCCTTAAGACAAAAAGCACTGATACCATTATGTTGGTTTTTGACAGGAGAAGGAAGTAAAAACAAAAATGAAGAAGCTGAAAAGAACCACATGTTTTTATGTTTTCCAAAAATACTCGTACTTTATTCACTGCACTGCATATTTTATATAGAACTGAAAACATAAGACTCAAATTAAATAATTTACTAATATCCAGCCATATCTCAACTAACTATTTGAAACAAGGAATAAAACAGAAAATCCCCAAAGATTTGGTCCATTGACCAATTATTTAGCAATAAGTATCTAAGGCAGGTTTTCAACATCTATCATCCAAGCCATAGCCATGTACTTGTTCTTTTTAACTACATAGGTTCACCTCCCGCCGCAAATGTTATGGGTGCAAAATAGAGCTTCAAGGTCTCATTTATAGCTACTTTGAATGTATTCTTTACCTTCATAAATCTTGTGTTAAGCTACCAAGACAAATGAGGCACCCATATCACCTATCACACTCCCTGTTTTTACATCACTATCAAAATAAAAACAGGTTCATTTGTGCAGGATATAGGGATGCTTCTGAGGGCTTCTACTTTAAGCATGCATCATGCCCGTCCCAATGCCAAATACGTTCTTTAATTAGTTTACTTACTAAAATTAATTATTTAAATTAATAAAATAATTAATTAAGTTAATTTAGTAGATTAATAATATTTAGGATTAGATTATATACATGGATCTACATTTTTTAATATTAATTTGAGTACATGGGTCTTACAATGCCACATCAAATCTACTTGGCACTACAGGACCCACTTAAACATTAAAATATTATAAATATTTGTCAGGCTATCATTGACTAGGTGGAAAACTAACGACGTCACATTATCATCAATTTTTCTGTTAATTTAGGGTTAAATTGTAATGTTTTTCAAATGTTATAGTTTAATTTGTACTCTATGAAACATTAGGTTTAAATTTGTTGGAGGATGTAAACATTATGATTAAAAATGGCTCTTTTGCCTACCAACTTTACTAATCAAAGGTAATTTTTTTACTTAAAAAATATAAATGCAAAAAAGCAAGTAATAGGTTATATGTCATGACAACTAAATAAGATTAGGACTTTAATTATGTATTTGGTTACTCTAACTATTTTATTCGAAATAAATACTCTCACTACTATTTTGAAAAGATTCCTTTAATCTATTTAGTGGAATATGATCCCATTTAAATTTAGTTGATCTTGAATTTGTTTAAGAAAATAACTAAACTTAAATAAGGTGAATAATAACTTTATTAACCATATCTTATCTAACTCCTAAATTCACTAGGTGATAACTTTTGTCCGAATATATCATATCTATTATTTCTAGCTATGTAACTAGTTTTATGTAATCACAAGTCTCTTATATAAATTATAGAAATTTAGTTAAGCAAAACTCATTATTATAAAAATAAATATAATTGGGGTTAGAGCAGCCTTTCCTTTACCCAATAAGCTTAACAATAAAACAAAGCTTTGGTTTATTCTTATAAGAAAGAAAGACAATAATCATCTTCAATATATGTTTAATGAAGGATTTAATTTCAATGGCTCCATCAAACACAAAAATGCATGTAAGATGTCATTCATATATATATATAAACATGCAATTTTATATGCATACATAATATATCCAATATATAAAATTAAAATACGTGTTTTATGCACACATCGAATTATGTGCATAAAAATAACTAATCCTTATTTAATTCAAGTTATTGAAATAATATTCATATCAGATTAAATCCATTCATAATCTAAAATAATTAAATTAAATTAAACCTATTAATTTCTAAATAAATTAATTACTATTCTAAACAGAATTTTAATTTGATTTCAAACTAATTTTTAAATTCAATTAGAAATTCTTTCCAATTATCTTAAATATTTTAATAAAATTTAATTGAAAATAATTTTCAGTAAATTATTCTTCTTATTTACTATAATTTAGAAAATTCCTTTTTCAAAAATCTAACAAGTAAGACTCTATGATCCAAATAGAAAAACATTTCTAATCTAATTAGAAATATCTTTTTCTTAATTAAAAATTATTTTCTACTAATAAAAAACTACTTTCAAATTTAAATAAAACTTTTTAGATTTAATTAAGAAAGTCTTTTATATTATTTATTTAGATATTAATTTTTTAATTAATTAGAAAATATTTTCTTAATGAATTAGAAAACTATATCAAAAAATATTAAAATTAATGTCTTGATTTAGACATTTCACATTAAATTATTTAGATATTAATTTCTTAATTAATTAGAAACTAAGTTAAATTAGAAATACATTATGCGGCATTAAAAAAACTTTATTCACCTTTAGTATTACTTTAATATATAATACAAATAAGTTATTTCATTCTACAGTTGTCACAATTAAACATATACCAAACATCTTTATTCTCCTTTTAAGGTTCAAGTAACCTTGTTTCCAAACAAGTCTTACTTTATGTTAGAAATACCTTATTTCTATCATAGAGAATGTCTAACTACATGTTCAAGTAACCCCTTCTTCCTTTAAGGAAAACCTAACCTCCAAAACATTAAAACTCTAGCTGCCTCCCTTTGTTTCCCATTGCCATCTTCAAGTTAGTAGCCGATGTCGCTGCCTATAGGTGATATCACCAGCAGTTCAAGCCATCGCCTGCCAGACTTCTCCATGGCATCAGTGGCATCATCTCCTCCTCGTCTAAGCGCGACTACATATCTATTAGGCTTTCCAATGTTATTTAGTAGCAAGGTTGTAGCTTTAGACTATGTCACAACTTCAATAAAAGCCACATCTCCTCTCCATGGTTTTAGTTGCCTGTCATAATCGTTGCTTCTTCACACAACAGTAATGCACCATCTCCAACTAGGCTTGGCCAAAGGGCCAAGAGCCCGTCCCAGCCAAAAGTTAACAAGTCAGGTCTAAGTTTACCGGGTCTTAGATTAAATAGGGCCTGAATGATGAATAAAAAAACGTCATTTTGTTATTTAAAAAATAAAAATTTGTGGCAGGCCGAGTTGAACCTTCTTAGGCCCTTTCAAATTTGGTATTGATGTGCTCTAATTGACCTATTGCCATCCCTATCTTCGACCAGTAAGCTTTAATTCAAATTTAAGCTTATGCTTTAATTTTAATTCCGAATTTTAATCAATAATAATCAAACAACTTTAGTCAAGTTATAGAACTAGAAGATGGCTCTAATATAACTATTAGAAGGGTAGGACATGATATAACCCTGCATGTAGTGAAATAAATACGAAATCATTTCATTTGATTTCTAGAAAGTCAAGATCACTTAAATTATATAACATGATTAATGCATAAAACATAATAAAATATGAATAATATTTCATACCTTATTATAAAACTTGATTCATTTCTTGTTATTTCTCTCAAATAACTTATGAACTTGGCTCACCATAGCCACTGTAGCTGCATACGTATCTAGCCTCTAATAGTATTCACATAAATGTGTTGAAAGAACTCTAAAAATGGTATAGAGAGGGTAGTCAAGAATTGCTAACTCCGTTAGGACCTAAGCCTATTTATAATAGAGTTTGGACCCTTTAGTAGTTTAATTGGAATAAAATTATAATTTAAATCAAACTTTAATTAGAATTACATTTAATTCTAATCAAATACTAATTGAGTCCAAATATGATAAAATATCTCATATTGTTCCTAATTTATTAAATATCTCATATTTAATCTCAAAGTTTCTTCCTTTACAATTAAATTCAACTTGATTAAAATATCATTTTCTCTCATCAACTATTCTTTGTGCATAACCCATTTGGTTCTTAAATATATTGGCAATGGATATAAATTATTACCTCAAATCATATTTAGGATTATATTAATTAAATTCTTTTAATTAATTCTCTAATTAAATTATTTATATCTAAATAAAATAATGACTATAAATAATTTAGTGATAATATATAAATGCAATATGAATCTCTTAATTATGATCTTATCATAATTTCTAGTAAAATTTATCATATATATAACATAAATAATTATGGTAATAAACTACAACAATCGATTAGCTATACGATATAAATCAAGACCTTCTGCTACATATTATTATAAAATTAATTTTAGTAGTGCTTATATGTAATTGTAAATGGAATTATATTATACATTAGTTACCATTAACAAAAACACCTCTTAAATCCTAATGTCTTTACGTGTGACTATGGACTGTGATTTGTTAGGCTGGATAAATATACAAGAATAATTATAATCAGTTAGATTGGATAAACATACGAGGATAAATATAATATGTTAGGCTGACTAAATATAGGAGTTTGTTAAGAGTTTTTCTTATAATAGAATCCTATCTAAAGTGTAATTGTATCTCTATATATTGCCTCCATTTGAGAGAAAAATGGACCGCAATTGGCTAGAATCTCTAATCATGTGATCAGATGCACCTGTTTCAATAATCTAGATATTTTCTTTAAAATTGTAGATGATGCATTTGCCTTATCCACAATACTTGAGATATTTGCCACACGATTTTTTAGATTGGATAAATTTACCATAATAAATATAATCTGTTAAACTGGATAAATATATAAATATAAATATAATATGTTAGACTGGATAAACATGGGAGTTTTTTTAGAGTTTTTTATAATAAAATCCTATTCAAAGTGTTATTGTATCTCTATAGATTGCCTCAATATGAGAGAAGAATAGACTACAATTTTTATTTACCCTAAAATACCATTGTTTTACGTGGCATTAGAGCAGTGACGAATTTCTACTTCATTTTTTAAGAGCTGATCTTCATTTACTCAAAATCATAAAATAATGTAGCGTCTCAGCCCCCTATTGTTAGTCCTTCGATTGTATACCCACCAAAGCCTTCGAAACCTATACTAAAAACAAACAAATGGACTCTAGGGGATCTCTTGTTCTAGCAACAACAAATAACCCACCAACATAAGCAATTATCATCCAACAAGACCATTTTGCTTTTCCATCAAGTATACTCTATGAGACCAATTACTCATTATGGTCTCATTTTATAAAGATGCGAACAGGAGAACGCAATAAGGCTAGATATCTCACTAGGATAGCAACAAAACTTGCACCTAAACAAAATTTTGAGATGTGAATTACTGAAAATCAAAGAATGAAAAGTTGGCTTATTAATTCAATGAGTTCATCGTTGAAGCAACGATTTATTTGTCTTCCTATTGCTAGAGAAATATAGGAAACGGTGCCAAAAACTTTCTATAATGGATATGATGAGATCTGTCTCTTTGAATTGAATCAAAAATATTTTTCAATTAGACAAGATAATAGAACATTATCAACATACTACAATGAATGTGTGACTTTTTTTTCAGGAAATTGATCATAGGTCAACTTCTCAAGAAGGGACTGTTGAAGGAATAGTCCAATTACATTCAGCAATGGCTAGGCTCCAAGTTCATATTTTCCTAAATGGACTTGACTTTGAATTTAATCAGATTTAGGAAGATATCTTATGTAAAGACCCAAAACTTGACTTGGAGAGCAAATATGCATATGTAAGGAGAGATTATCAACAAAGACAAACAATGCGAGAATCTCACTCAATCTCTGAATACCTAGTGTTATTGGCTAATCAAAAATGATAAGGCTCATCATCTAGTTCAGGAAAGAATCGCAAAAATCAACCCACTAAAAAGTCTAACAATTTTATGTTTGATTATTTTGGTGAAACATGTTACTCGAAACAACGTTGTTACGAAATTATTGGTTATACTAATTGGTGGGATTTTTAAAAAAAACCACGAAAAAGATTGTTGGAAAGGCTGTGTGACAACTATGGATGAAGTGGAATCTAAATGAGAGAACACATCAGTGTCTATGGCAAATATTACTCATTTAGGTATTGTGGGTAAGGCAAATGCTTCTTCTACAATTTCTAGGGAAAATATTTAGATTATTGATACAGGTTCATCTGATCACATGATTAGAGATTCTAGCTAATTGAAGTCCTTTCGTCTCTCATTTGGAGTCAATATATAGAGATACAATTATAGTTTGGATAGAATTCTATTCCAAGAAAAACTCTAACAAACTCCTATGTTTATCCAGTCTAACTAACTATTAGGAATGGCAGCTTGAGGCTGCCAACCTAAGCCCAAGTTTAAGAGAATTATATTCTAAGAAAAATTCCAACAAACTCTTAGATTTATCCAATCTAACATATTATTAGGGATGGCAGCCCGAGGCTACCCAACCTAGCCTTTGGGCGACCTAGTCCGGTCCAGGCACAAATAATTATTTAAAAAAACAAAACAACATTGTTTATTAGAGCCTAACCCATTGACTTTGGGATGGGCTGGGCCGAGCCAGGCTCGAACCCTTCTACCATCCCTACAAGGCTGGCTCGAGCCCTTCTGCCATCCCTACAGATTCTGTTTATCCTTGTATATTTATCCAGCATAACAAATCATGTCCACAATGACCAATTCAAGTTAATCTTGATTTTGGTGTTGCAATTTATACATTTTTAAAAAAATTAGAATCGAGTTAGCAGAAAAGCATAAAATAAATAAATAAATAATTATTTACTAAAATTATTATGTATAGAAATAAGATTATTTTTTAAGGTAATGTATAAAATTTATTAAAATGAATATATATTGAAATCATTATAAATTAATAAAATTGTAATCAATCAAGACAATTCTATCTTAATTATGTTTTTAAAGTTGTTTGTCTTTAGAACATTTACTGAGACAATTCTAAACCTCATATCAAAACTTAGTTGTCAGCAAAAATTTGACATCTATTACCCTAATTAGAATATTGGCCCTGTTTAGTTGTTGGCTGATCAGCTGAAAAATAGATGATTGACTAACTTGAGCTGATTAACTTTATTAATCAGCTATTTTTAGTGATTGGTAATCAGCTGATTGGGTTGGAACGAAACGCTACTCTTCTTTAGCTTTTCAAAAATCAACTGATTGGGTTGGCTTATTCAACCCAATCAGCTGATTTTTGAAAAGCTAAAGAAGAGTAGTGTTTCATAGAATCAGCTGATGAATATTTATTTAGCTTACGATTGTGCCCTCGGTTAATTATTCAAACATCTACTTTTCAAGTATCATCTCCATCGTCAACCTCCTGAAGTGCTCGTAAGGGTCGTCGGATGACATTTTCTTTTTCTTGGCTCCTCGCTTCTTCCTCATTGAGCTTGGAGTTTATGGAGGAGGAAGCACGAAGTCAACATCATCCCTATAGATTTTCTAACGAGTAGTACTTAACGGCGGACAGCGTGGTGGATTAGGTATTTGAGGTGTTTCTGATGATTTTGGAAATTTTGGTAAAGCTGGAAATGAAAGAAGTAGCAACTACTGGGCTATTTTTTGGTGAACTAGTGGGGAATTTGGGAATATGGTTAACTGAAAAGTTGTAGCTCTATGTGTTAGCTAGACTGTGGTTTTTACGGAAGTGGATTCAGATGATTATGGAAAGAATTATGGTATTTTTTGTGAAACTAGTTAGTAGATACTGATAGGTTGAGAATTGTTGAGCGTTTTGGGAAACACACAAAACCCATTTGTTTTGGGAAACAAATAGAAAACCCTTACAGTATATTGAATGTAAAATTGAAGGCCAGAAGCTCCTCTTTTGATTGATTTATTCTTCATTCCTTTCATTAGATACTTGATGGTCAATAAATAGGAATTTGTTGAAGTGGTGAGCCCCATGGTCAGCCACTCCTTCCTTAATTTGTGGCTAATTAAACAAAAACATCAGCCTCTCACTTCCTTAATTTGTGGCTTATTAAACAAACAAACAAAACACACTAGCCAAGCTATTCCTTAATTTGTTGAAGTGGTGAGCTCCATTGTGTATATATATTTGTTTAAGTTATGTACGCATGTTATATTCATTATCCAACAATTAACAACAATAATTAATTTATAAAATTTTTTCATGTCTTTATTAATTTAAACATTTTAACTTTTGTTATTTATTTAAATAATTCAAAAAATTATAAATCATAAATAAAAATATATTAAATTTTGATTAGATTAAAAATTTTATTTAACTCTAATTTATTAATTCATTAAATAATTTATTATTCTTTACTAAAAATATTCAACAAAATACTAAGATATATAATATTCATATACTTATAATTTTTTAAAGTCTTGTTCTCATAAGTCATTTTACACATAAACAACTAATACTAAATAACTAATTTTACCAAATATCTCTAACAAACAGTTAATGCAATCCACTGGTCAAATCAGCTATCAGCTAACAGCTAAATGCAATAAGCTGATTGCCAAACAAGGCCTTGGTGAGCAGATTAGCTAGTTGGTCATTAGTGGAAAGATAGCGAACAACAAGAGCCTTGGAGACAACTTTATCACGAACATAGTGAAAGTCAATTTCCAGATATTTGGAGAAAGAGTGAAAAATTGGAGTTGAGGTGAGATGGGTAGCACTGAGATTGTCACACCAAAGATGAGGAACAGAAGTTTGGTGGAAGCCGATTTCACCTAACAATGAACAAAGCCAGTGAAGTTCATTAACTGTAGCAGCGATGGCCCTATATTTATCTTTTGTGGAAGAATGAGAGACAATACGTTGTTTGTGAGAACCCCAACAAATGAGATTAGAACTAAAAAAATGGAGTAGCCAATAACATACTTCCTATCATTAGGATAACTAGCCCAATCAAAATCACAATAGGCAGGGATTAAGGTGGAAGAAGACTTAGCAATAAACAGACTTTTATCACACGTAGCATAAAGGTAGCGAAATATTCACTTTCCCGCAACCCAATGTGGATTTTAGAGAGTGCATAAATTAAGATACCTTATTGACTGCAAAACATAAATCTGGTCGAGTAAACTGGAGATACTGAAGACCCCTCATAATGTTGCGCTATAATGTTGGATCTTCAAAGGAGTTATCACCAGTGGTAGTCAATTTTAGCGAGGGACAGGTTGGAGGGGAGACTCCATTAGCATCAAGCATATTGGCTCTGTCAAGAAGATCATGAATATATTTGGTCTGAGGCAATAGTAAACCATCATCAAACCATTGCGCCTTAATACCTAGAAAATAATGAAGTCGGTCTAAGTCCTTCAAAGTAAAGGACGTCTTCAATGAAGTAATAACATTATAAACCAAGTCGGATATTTGGCGAGGTCAATAACTAGTGATAAGCCATTGGTGTGGGATGGTGTAGAGGAGGTAGGCTGTTGAGGTGAGGTTGAGAAAGGTGACAGATGTGGTGACATATGAGAGGGCTATGTTGGCGAGAGAACAGGTGGAGGAGAAGAACTAGATGGTGGGTGTAGTTGAGATTGGTTTGGGGGAGAAGATGCTTTTGGGAGAACAGGTTGAGGAGGAGAACTTGGTGGCAAATGCAAGGGAGGTTGGTGTTGTGAAGCAGATGCTAAAGTAGCATGTGAGGTTGATGGACAAGATGCAGGAGGTGAGCTGCTATAGTGTTAAGATGGTAAGAAGATAGTAGCTGGAGAGGAATTGGAGCTAATAGAGCTAGTCATCATCTCGTGCTTTTAAAATGGAAAAACTTGCTCATCAAACAAAACATGATGTGAGACAATAATGGTATTTGTAGCTAGATTTAAGTAATAATAACCCTTATGAATTTTGTTGTAACCCAGAAAAACACAAGAAGTAGATTTGGTGACAGATTATCATGAGCATAAGGTTTAAGCTAGGGATAGCATAGACAACCAAAAATTTTAAGTTTATGATAATTAAGTAAGCATTGAAATAAAACCTGATACGAGATTTATTTGAGAGAAGAGAAGTAGGTAGCCTATTAATTAGATAAATTGCAGTGTCAAAAGCATGTTGCCAGAATTGTTTGGGAACCGAAGCAGGAGTGAGCAAGGCAAGAACAATCTCAACAATATGGTGATGCTTGCATTCGACACAACCATTTTGCTCAGGAGTTTTGGGACATAAGCTGCGTTGAGAAATTCCATATTGAAGAATGTGTATGGTGAGACTCTGAAATTCACCTCCCCCAGTCTGCCTGAAACACTTTGATTTTGCGATTAAAGAAACATTCAACAAGGCATTGGAATTTGATAAATACATTTAGCACTTCAAATTTGTTTTCTTATTCTTACCAGTTCAAACGAAAATAATGTAAATACATTTCCTGTTTCCCTTGCAAACTTGTCAGGTAAAGACCTTGAAACCTGTCATTTGAGGTTGTAAATACATTTCCTGCTTCCCTTGGAAACTTATCATGTAAAGACCTTGAAACCTGTCATTTAAGGCTAGGAAATCCTTCCGTTTCAAAGATTTGAAGAATTAATGATTTGAAATGCACTGTCAGTTCAGATTTTGTTTATGGTGTGTGTCCTCTAGCTAAGTTCATAAGGCCTAAATTTCATAATAGTCATTCTTATGCTACTAAAACCTTTGACTTAATACATTTTGACATTTGGGGACTTTTAGGAATAAAAACCCGAAATGGATGTCGCTACTCCCTGACTGCTGCTGATGACCATACTAGGTACCTCGAATCCACTTAATGAAACAAAAAGTCCAAAACTTCATAATACATTAACGCCTTAGTTGAGTTAGTTAAAACATAATTCAATATTAAATTTAAGTGTATTAGGTCAGATAATGGACCAGGGTTCAATCTCTCTCAATATTACTAATCCCTAGGTATCATTCATGAGCCCAGTTGTGTAGAAAGACCTGAATAGATTGCTAAGGTAGAAAGAAAAATACCATCACTTCCTAGATGTTGCCAGAGCTTTAAGATTCCAAGCAAACCTATCACTTCACTTTTTGGGAGATTGTGTCTAGGCATCCTATCACGTCATAAATCTATTACCATCTTCAACTAAAAATTACCAAATTCCTCATAAGCTCCTTTACTCAAAAGTACCAGAATATCATTACCTCGGAGTCTTTGGTTGCTTATGTTATTTAACAATATTAAATAGGTTGTCAAGGAATAAGTTTGATGCAAGAGCACAAACTTGCATCTTCCTAGGATATCCACCAAATGTCAAAGGGTACAAATTCATGAGTCTAAAAACTAAGCAAGTTTTTGTTTCTAGAGATGTGAAGTTTCATGAGAATGTGTTTCCTTACCATTACATTGAATCAAACCATCAAACACGAAACACCATTGTACCTTTAATCATTAACGATAGTAATACCTAACCTATCCTAAGCTCAAATATTCACCCTGATTATACACAATAAGAGTCGATCTTTCAACAACTTGATGACAGGGATGATGAATCAAATAAAGTAGTTACACCACAACCATCTCCTCCTAAAAATGATGAAATATCTCATATCAAGTCACCTAGAAGATCCACCTGGCCAAGTAAACCACCCTCATGGTTAGAAAATTGTCACACCAAAATATCCTAGGCTAAAGACTCAGATAATTTTATGTCATCTTCTATTACTGGGGTCAATGTAATTGATGGTTCTCCATTTCCACTTCAATACACAATTTCATATGATAAGTTGTCAAACCCATACAAATCTTTCATTTTATCCATATCTAGCATAATAGAACTTAGTACATATAACCAAGCCATTCAAGATCCATTGTGGTGTTAAGCAACGATCAAAGAAATTAAAGCTCTTGAAGATAGTCACGCTTGGGACTTAGTGCAACATCCCACTACCATAGGGTACGTACCTAAGCTTTTAGGAACATAACCTATGATAATGGTATGTTGGAGCAATGGCAAAACTAACTTACACATGGTTGTAAGCAGTATATTCAAAAGGCGTTATCATTTCTCTTAAAACATTCATTTATCTCATTCACTGATAACGTTTACACTGTTCTTCTTAACGATTGTTTACAAAACTCTACACAGGTTCTAACAATATTACAAAATGATAAAAACTAGTTTTCTTCGGGAGTCAGCTGACGGACCTCTGAGTCATCTTTTAGTTCTTAGACACTCTATGTTCTAATTACAGCTTAAGTCTCCTGTCTCGTACTTGAAAAGCCACAATGCAAATTTTGATGAGTTTTGCAACTCAATGAGTGAACCATCATTGATGGATTCACTGGATCACACAAATATAACACAGTTATTCATCCAATCAGGTAAGCATATATTCAGGAATAAACATAATAGAAGATTAGCTAGTTCAGTTTGCATATCGTTCAGATAGTACACACGTACTTGCATGGGACATGCATGGGATGCATATCCTTTCATTCAACTTGTATAGCATTCAGACATTGCGCACTTAATTTCATGGGACATGTATGAGACTCATACTCGTTCTTCTTGTTGTGACTGAGAGCCTTTTACAGACAGATACAGATGTTTTGGCCCGTAGGGCTCAATCAGATATTCACGGAGCATAGCTCGACGTGCAGAACAGATTTATCACGGAGCAAAGCTCTACGTGGAAGCGCTTCTAATTGGCTTCTCAAGTCACAACTCCTTTATCTGAGCATGCATTTTATGAAATGCATCAAATCCTAAACAGATCACACACAAAATCTCATGCAAATGTTCAGATGATAGTTTCATACTCATCGGACCTCAGTCCGGCATTCTGCTATTGCTGAGAATCAAATAGCATTCAGAGATTCAGATAGTCATATCAAATATCAGAGCAAACACTTCCAATACATGCCCGACTATCAAACTCCTCGGACCTCAGGTTCGGAATTCAGAATCAGCACACATATACAGTTCAATGATATTGGAAGTTAACAAATTAAATACATACAATCAGTTAATCCTAGGAATCCATCTAGGTTGACTCACAGTATGCTCCCAGAAGTTATTGCCTGGATGGTCCAGCAATGTCCGTCTGTTGTCCAAAGCGTTCCTTTAAAACAGACAGAACACATTCATAATTACCATCTTTTGTATAAACGTATCAAAAACTATCGAAGTATAGGACATATGCACGATGCATGTTCAATGGTAATGCCGGGGTCTCTTCATACTCTCTCTCTCTTATCAACACTTATTGGAAACCGGCAGTATCATGATTTAATCCCTATTGGTCTCTTGTAACTTAGGGGAGTGCAATGGATATAAGTTCACTTATGGAAGGTGCATCTTTACAGACAATGCGCCCTTACAGAAGAAGATGAGTTACAGACGAAGATTTACAGAAGGAGATGACGTCACCCAGAGGAAGCTGATGTCCTCACAGACGAAGTTTTCCTCTTAGCATAACTTTTTCTACAGAGATTGGATTCAATTGTTCTCTATATGATTCGAAAGAGGGAATCAAGATAGACAAACTTCATGAAGAGCTCGAAGGCCAATTTTACCTTTTGAAGGGTCAAAATAGGACAGAAGATATACACTGAACAATGACACAGACGATATTTTATGATGGCCATAACTTTCTCTATAGACATCGGATCAAGATGTTCTTTATATGGTTTGAAAGAAGAGTTCAAGATCTACAACTTTCATGAAGACTGCAAAAGTCAATTCTATCTTCTGAAGGATCGAAAATAGGGCAGAAGATAGTTGATGAACAGTGACCCAGAAGAACTTTGGGAACAATAACATAGACGATGTTTTATGATTGTTATAACTTTCTCTAGAGGGATCGGATTAAAGTGTTATTTATATGGTTTGAAATAGGATTCCAATATCTACAACTTTTATAAAGACCTTAAAGGTCAATTCTATCTTCTGAGGGGTCAACAATGGGACAGAAGATAGGTATAGACGAACATAGAAGAAGCAAAACACAGAAGGAGTTTATGAACTGTAACATAGACGAAGTTCATTCGTCTGTGAATAGTAATACAAACGAAGAGAGTGAACAGTAACATAGACGAAGTTCATTCGTCTGTGAACAGTAATACGGACGAAGAGAGTGAACAGTAACATAGACGAAGTTCATTCGTCTGTGAACAATAATACAGACGAAGAGTTGTATAGGGGTATTTTATTTAGGAATAGAACCTATGATAGATTCTTCCTAATTCAAACAATATAATACGTGAGTCCATTCTATGTCCCTCACGTGTACTATTTATCTCCACCGACTCACCATGTTTCATAATGACAATCTGTAATAGAACCTTCCTAACTTAAACAATATTATCCCCATGCTCCTCACGTGTACTAAATGCCAAATGAAAGCATATATATAATTGTATGGATATGTCAAATAGTATATCATAACTTATGTCAAACGTTCATTTAGCTTAAGTCATATAAATGTCTCATATAATTATGTGTTCTAGCCGTATGAATAGGTGATGGGATGTTACACTTAGTGCCATTACCATAAGGAAAGTTATAATAGAATTTTGTCATTATTTTTTTGGACTAGCATAATAAACATAATTTTGTACAAACCGTGATTAATTTGATGTCGAGATAATTGAGCTTGTTAATTCTCTCTTTAACGTGTCGTTGGGCCTATGTTCATGGGCTTGCTATGATGGGTAGACATGGCCCATGTTTTGTAGTGCACAGGAGGCCCTACTGTTAGCCAACTTTAAATATAGTCGCCTCATTGAGAACTGTACGGGTTTTTTAAAATCAAGTTTGGAATAGCAGTAGTAAATCCTCTGCGTCTCTGTCACGTCGCTTCACAGAAAATAACAATGGATTCAATTGTTCCACAATTTTCATTAATTAATTGTGTTGATTAATCATGAAATTAATCTATAATTTCGTGTTAAATTTCCTTCAATTGGTATTAGAGCCAATTAACCTTAATTGTGACTTCTAATTTAGGGTAATTTCGAGATATTAATTTTTCATGGAATATCGTTTTCAGTTTTGTTAATTATTTCTGTGAAATCATTTTTTTGTTGTTGATTTGTTCGGTTTGGTGTCAAAGCATATGTTAGGTTTGTTAAATTTGCTGTTGTCCTGTGTAAACCTCAAGAACTTGAAGAACCGAACCATAACCGTTTCTTTTCAAATTTTTTCAATCCTTTTCAGTAGCTTTTTTCATGAAATTGATTGAGGGCTTTGATAGATCGTTAAATTCTCAATCTAATGACACCAAATTTGTTGAAAACAGATCAAAATTGAGAAAGATATCAAGTTTTTTCAAACAGGGTCGCGAACTGGGTCGGGCGACTTGGATACTAGTCAGCCAAGCAAGGAAGATACAGCCCGACCCGGCTAGATGTTACCCACGCGCATTGGTGGCGCGTGCGGTCATCTCCAGCGGTATTTTTTCTCCAAATTTTTCCTGTTTGCTCCACTTGCCCAGTTCTATTTTGTGGTATTTTTCCTAGAATTTTTTGAGTGCTATAATTTTTATTTTTATTTTTCCCAAATTTTAAAATTAATAAAAATACAATGTACTCTCCGAATTTTTTCTTGAAAATTTTATACTTATTCCTAGTATTATTTGGGCTTGTGGGGTCTTGTGTACTCTCAGTGTTATTAGGTTATGCACAAAAATTAATTTTGGATGTAATTTATGCATATAATGTTATATTATATGATTACTGTGGTTAATTTTGTAATTGTAGTGCTAACTGAATCTATGGGAACAATCTTGGGGAATGTTATTGGCCTATTGTCATCCACTTTGTGTAATTGTGAGCTCGCCTATTATGAGACCAATTATTACAAATTGGTGTTGTGATGTTGTTATTGGGCATACATTAGATACTATGTTAATGATGCACTTACCCTATCAGTTTGTCTATATCAATTTGGTTTATAATGCTTTGTTTAATTCATTAAATTATGTCTTTGGGTTTTCAGTATCCTATCGATATTAGCTTTAGGGCATAATTTAATGTTCTGAGTGATCTGTGTTGTAATTCAGGACCCTTAGGCAGGATTGCAATTGCATGAGAACCTAGCTGTGTTGTTTGCCCAATTTTGCTAATTGTTGATACATTTGCTAAATCTCCCTGCATTGTATCAATTTCCAGCTTTGAATTCTTTGATTAAGCTGAATGGGACCAATTATGAGGACTGGCTTGAATCCTTGAATTTATTTTTGGCCGTT
>JAOTJB010145849.1:0-19076 GCA_027123815.1 Erythroxylum minutifolium | reverse complement strand
TTAATTAATTAAAATATTGTTTGTTTTAGGTTTCAGACGTTACATGAGGCTATTTTCGTCTTTTCTTGATCTTGTCCGTCGGACAAGAATTTCTGTACCTCAGTTTTGGAAGGAACAAAAATTTCTGTCCTTGTCCTCTGAAGACGGAACAAAAATGGGTGAAGACAGTAAGCAAACAGGACGAAGGACAGAACTTTTGCGTCCTTGTCCACTGTCCTCACCCCTGAGGACGCTAACCAAACGTAGGGTAAGATCTTTTGTCCTTTTCCCAACCGTACTTTGTTTATTCAACAAACCACTCTCCCCTTTCATTCATCGCCATTCAACCTTTCTCTCTCTATCATTTTTGTTCCTTCCAATGAACTTATTGCTTCTCGTTGCCGTTTTGGGAATTCTTTTCTTTTGCTTGGTTAGCATTTATTCCCAGAATTTTCCTCGTCGTTTTATGCTTCTTCTTTTTTCCAGCCTTTACCAATGTCTGGACAAGCACAACTCATTCCAACTGTTACAAGGATCTTTCGACTGAATGAGAGATGCCCTATTTAGTAAATGCTCATTGTGTTGAGAAATTAGGGTGGAATTTGATTCTGCATATAACAGAACAAATACGAAACTTTTTCGATTTAATTTCTTGAAGGTTCACTTTCTTAGATTTTATAATATGATTAACATATAAAACATAATAAAGCCTAAGTTATAATTCGTATGAACTCTTAAGCTTGATTCTTTTTTATTATTTCTCTCAAATTGTTTTTAAAACAGGCTCATTTCATTCACTATAACTGTATAAGTGTTCGTCGTCTAATAGTATCGATATAATATATTGAGAGAACTTAGTAATTGTTACACGAAGCATTGGTCAAATAGTATTAGCTTTTTTAAAGCCTAAACCTATTTATAATAAGTTTTAGATCTTTCAGTAATTTAAAATAAATTTTAAAGTTCTATTACCAATTGGGCTAAATAATATCTAATATTTTATATTAATCCTTATTTATTAAAATTTTATGTTTTTGTTCTCACTTTCTCTGTCTTTCTCTGTCTCGCTGGCCCTCTCTTTGTCTCAAACTTTTCATGAAAATATCAGAGTGTTCGTTTGATTCCTTTATTGATCACGAAAGAGGGTGCAATAGGTTGCGTCTTAGTTATGCATTACGTCATTGATGGTGCGTAGGTTTGTGTGAAAACTCAGAGATGTTATTGATTTGGAAGTGTAAAGCCGATCACAGTACAATTTCTCCATCTTCTGTTAGTTTGCTTTATTTCTAAATTTCTGCAGAAGTGGGATAGCATCCCACACCAGTCACCGACAGAAATAGGGAGAGCATCAGGAGCGTTCCCACACCGGCATTCACTGTAAGTGGGTTTCACATAATCGTCGGCCTAGGTATTTGTTTTACTTATTTTCATGTCAATTCTACATTGATGTTGGATAGAAAAAGCTGCTCTCTTTGGCCTTTAAGTGGGAATACACTCACCAGTGGCTCCCAACTGTGTGTGGAGGTAAGGGGTGGCAGTTTCCAGCCATCCATGTAGTTACTATTGGTTTTTCATTTATGCGTGATATCTGTTTTCAGTATGTAGTGTTGTTAAATTCTCCTTTTCATGTCTTTTGTATGGTATGAATCTCGTGGTATAGATATCAGGTGGGGTTTGCAGTCAGGATCAAATGTGTCCTTCCTTTTCTCGTTTTCATTGTATATTTTCCATAACTATTCTTCTGGAAACCTGGACTGGGTTTTTTTTTGACTAATCAACCAGCTATCTCGGGATATAGACCATGCCTTGTTTACAACTATTGTTCAAATTGTACAGGACCGTTGTACAGGACGGTGCTGCGTGGTTTCTTGTAATGCATTAGTTAATCGTTTTCTCTTAGCGTTCTCGAGCCTCCTGACATGTCTGTTGCTGTCCTAAAAAAACCATCAATCTTTTCCCACTACGACCCATTGGTACTTAGCTCTATTTTCTTAAGCGGCTTCTCTTATAAGACAAGGTCTTTAGATTGTTTTATAATGTGATCAAGCAACATTTTCCAAAAGCCTCTCTCTCTAGACTCTCTCCTTACTTGAAACAACATCCCTTTCTCCTGCATGCAACCTCAGTCAAATGTCTAAGCTCTGATAAGCGTTCATATTTTTACAAGTGCTTCCAATTGGACCACGGCTTTTTATTGTCTGGGATTCGACAGATTATTTTTTAGTGAGTTTCTGCATATATACTAATCAGTCATGCGTCATGTTTCCATGTTCTTATTCCTTGTGCAGTACTGGGGCTTTTTTTGGCAAATAAGTTTTTTTAATTATTATTATTATTATTGATTTTGATTTTGATTTTGATTTTTATCTTATTTATTTATTTGGGAATCCCAAGAACTTTTTAGGATAGTAACTATGGGAAAATGTGGGGGCCACAAGCTGGGAGGGATGACTTTAAATCACGTGGATGGAATATGTGCAAGCAGCTCGGTGCGTGCAGCTTGCAAGAGTATAAAAGGGGACGACAGACTGAGAATAAGCTTTTGGAACATTGAGACCTTTACGAGAAAGTCTTTAGAATTAATTGAGATTTTAGACAAGTAAATGTACAAATAGCCTGCATTCAGGAGACTAAGTGGTCGGGAGATAAAGCAAAGGAGATAGGGAAATTCAAACTATAGTACTCAGGAGGTACGCAGAAGCAGAATGGGGTAGGTTTTCTAGTAGTTAAGAAACTTATAAACCACGTGGTGGGGATCACAAAGGGTAAATGATAGGATTATGGTGGCTAAAATTGTTCTTAGCAATGATGTTCTCATTGTAGTATGTACATATGCACCACAAGCTGGTTTAGATGAACAACAAAAACGTCTATTTTGGTAGGCACTGGATGAAGTGCTTATACAAATCCCTAATACTGAGCAGGTTATCTTAGGAGGTGATTTTAATGGACATATAAGGGCTATTTCAGACAGATATATAGGAACTCATGAAGGATTTAGGTACGACATTAGAAATGAAAGTGGAAATGCCTTATTGGACATGGCCATCACGTTTGAGTTAGTGATAGCAAATTCTTTATTTAGGAAAAGCGAGTGCACTTGGTGATGTTTAAGAGTAGCATGACCAAGACGCAAATTGATTATTTCCTTGTCAGGAAGAAAGCCAGAGCATGGTGCAGATTGCAAAGTGCTTCTGGCCGCATGCTTATCAACCCCACATAAATTGTTGGTTTTGGATCTAGGAATTAAGGGATGGAGGATACATCAATTTACTAAGCGATGTAGTAAAATTAGATGGTGGAATCTAAAAGGGGGCACAGTGGTACAATTTAAGACTCAAATCTATTATGGAACTGCATTATGGAACTGCATGGGCCGTGAAAGGGGATGCTAATCGGATGTGGGAGGGAGTAGCCTCCGTAGTGAGAGAAACCACCACAAAACTCCTAGGAGTCTCTAAAGGGCAGGGGGCTGGCAGATGGAATCTTGGTGGTGGTTGGCAGTGGTTCAAGGAACGGTAAAGGTGAAAAAGAGAACATACAAAGACCTTTTAGCAAGTACGACAGAGGCGGAGCTGGAAACTAATAGAGTAACGTACAAACTGATTAAGAACAAGGCAAAGAAGACAATTTTAGTAGCTAAAGGAGAAGCATATGAGACTATGTACAAGGATTTGTATACGTATAAGGAAGCACAAAAAATGTTCAAGTTAGCACAAGATAGGACACGTAAGACTAGGGATTTCAAACAATTTTACTGTATACAAGATGAAGCAGATGAGAGGAGGCTCATGCCATCAAAAGTAGATGGCAGAGATACTTTTATGGCCTGTATAATGAAGACCTCTTGCTCAGTATTGCGTTGGGCAAACCCTCCATGTCGGGGCTTTTTCTTAACTGGTCTCAATGTGAAAGGGTTACAAGGGAAAAATTAAGAAGGTTTTGAGGGAGATGGGGACCGAAAAGGCAGTAGGGCCAAATGAGATCCCTATAAAGATATGGAAGTGAATAGGAGTGTCGATATTGAGTGGTTAGTTCAGCTTTTTAATGTGATCATAGAGTCAACCAAAATGCTGGATGAATGGAGTTGAGTAGGCTGATCCCATTATACAAGGGCAAAGTGGATATCTAACATTGTCACAACTATAAAGGCATAAAAATAATAAGTCACACCATGAAGCTATAGGAGAAGGTTATGGCAAAGAGAGTCCGGAGAGAAGCTTCTAAATCGACCAGCCAATTTGGATTTATACCTGGTAGGTCCACAATAGAAGCAATATAACTCCTCTGTAGGCTAATGGAATGCTACAGGGAGCGAAAACAAGATTTACATATAGTTTTTACTGATTTGGAGAAGACTTATGACAGGGTTCCTCTGGAAATCTTATGGAGGTGTTTGGGGGCTAAGGGCATTCCTATGACTTATATATGTGTAATTAGGGATATGTACGAAGGAGCATTGACTAACATAAGGATGATAGGAGGTGACACGGAAACATTTTCTATTGGTATTGGACTACACCAAGACTCCGTCTTAATCCCTTTTTTGTGCGCATTAGTATTAGATGAGCTTACCAAACATATTCAAGGAGAGTTACCATGGTGTATGTTATTTGTTAACGATATTGTCCTGGTGGATGAGACCAGGGAGGGTGTCAATTTTAAGTTAGAATATTGGAGAGAAATGTTAGAGTCGAAAGATTTTAGAATGAGCAGGACTAAGACGGAGTATTTAGAATGCAACTTTTCGGGAAGCTAGATGGTCCGTGAGGCGGCAATAGTTATTGGTACGGACGCACTATAAACATCAAGTTTTAAATACCTCAGGTCGATCATTCAGAGTGATGGTAATATCGATGCTGATATAGTCCATCGAATCATATCTGGGTGGGTCAAATGGCGAAGCGCATCAGGGTTTTTATGTGATAAAAAGATTCCTTTAAAGCTCAAAGGGAAATTTTATAGAATGGCGATTTGACCAACCTTGTTATATGGGCAGAATGTTAGCCCGCCAAATGTAGACATACAAGATAGTTGTTGGTAGCAGAGATGCGTATGCTTCAATGGATGTGTGACGTTACCAGAAGAGATAAGGTCCAGAATCGTATGGAGAGAAATAGACTACAGGTTGCTGGTGTTGCCGACAAGTTGAGAGAGACCAAGCTTAGGTGGTTTAGGCATGTGAGCAGGAGGCGCTCTGATGCTTCGGTGCGACATTGTGAGAAAATAACCCTTAGTGACTATAAGAGGAGAAAAGGGAGGCCATACAAGAACTGAAGAGAAGTGATCAAGAAAGATATGACATAGTTGGCCTTTACAGAGGAAGTGGCTAGAAATAGAAAATTCTAGCTTGATTGGATAAGGGTAAAGGATACCTTTAAAGTTCACCAAAATAGTCGAGTAACTTTTTATGAGCTATTTACTGTAATGCTCACACAATGTATTTACCACGTAGGAAGTCCAACCCCAGTGTCCAATCTGTTTTTTCTAGTTGCGAATCGTGGATAAGTCGTTCTGTCATACTACTTGGTTTTTCAGCATAGGTATGTGGGGAAAGGTCCTGCAAGGCCATCTGTAACCGTAGGAGTGTCATACTCACGGGGTATCTGAGCAAGGACTCCTAGCCCAACTAGAGATAAGAAGAGCCATAATTTGCAGCTTAACAGGTATTAGCAGATCTGGGTACCATATCAGGTATATTGTTTGGTTCTATTTTATTTATTTATTTATGTATTTATTTTAATTTTATTTTCCTAATCTTTTAGCATATCAATTTTACTTATTTATTCTTTTAACCTGCATCACTTTTTCATTGTCATATTTGCATATGGGTCTACTGGAAACAACCTCTCTGCTCTGTAAGGGTAAGGCTGCGTATTATCAGACCTCTCCAGACCCTAATTTGATGCAAGATTTCAGACTGGGTGATGATGATGATATTATATTTAATAATAAAGTTTCTCAAATTTTAAATTCAAGTCTAACTTGATTAAAACATATTCTCTCTTTAACCTATTCTTTGTGTGTGACCTAATAAGTTCTCAAATATATTGATAATGAGTATAAATTATAATCATTAATCATATTTATGATTAGATAAATTAAACTTTTTAAATTTATCTTTAATTTTCTAATTAAACAATTTATATCCATAGATCAAGATTTACGTCAACTAATGCATCATGACTACCGAAATATTTAGGAATATTAAAGTAGTTTTGACTAACCTTTTTGTGCAAATTTCACATAATTTAATCTTTTCATTATAAAATGCTTTGATTAGATATGAGGTATCAAATTAATGTTTACTCTACTTATGTCTAATGATGTTAGTTCTTCATCTTAAAATTATTCAATCAAAGACATTTGAAAATCATTTTCAAAGTATCGTTCTACCTTAGCTAAGGATTTTTTGGATCGATACTAATATAAAACAACATGAACATTTTTTAACACTTTAGGGTAATGAATCCGATATTGATTGCTCAACTATCTTCATATAGTTCATACCATATCTAATAACAACCGAATGAGCTACCCTTGACTAAAATAGGTTATAAATGGTATCAAAAGATGGAAGTCCTTATATAAGATAACTATGGAGATTTCAAGTCAAAGTATTACTTATACAATCATCACAATGAGAATTTATATAGACGTACAAATAGTGTTCCAAATAGAATTCTCATATGGGATTAGTTTAGTGAAGTTGGGCTCTAACAAGAACTTGCACGTTTGTTTAAATATCTCCATACTTTAATCTCTAAGATCGGCTACTTCTTTTACAAGGAAAAACATAATGTTTCAAATGGAATTCCCATGCGGGATCAGTTCAGAAAATGTTTTATTTAACAAACATGTACGTGTTTGTTTAAGTATCTATATTTTTTAGTCTATAAGACCATGTACTTCGTTTATGAGGAAGAAACATAACTTCTATTAGTCTTTTTATGCTTTATTAGTGCCCAGTCTTAATAGCATAATGACTAGGAATAACTTAGGGATGATATATATTGTAATATGAATCTCATAACTATAACCTCATTATAATTTCATTTGCACTATACAATTATCCCATGAACTTTATCTTATATATATCAATTAATTAAACAAATAATTGTATGATAAAGAATTCCTTTAGTAATAATGTCACAAAAGTACAACTAACTGATTGACTATAGGGAATAAACTAGCATTGTCCCTCTTTAGAAAATGGATGAGTAAGAATAATATTAAGAACGAAGTAGATGCGCATTGTTGTTCTGAAATGATGTTATCATAAACCTTTTGGAGAATAACTTCTGTTACTATTTTTTTAATATGTCCTATTTTATATAGACATGGGAAGGAAATCAATAGGGTGAAAATAAAACAGATATTAAAAAGTATTCCTCCACTGTTTCGTATGCTTAAGATAACCTATCTCAGGCCAAAGGAATGATAAAAAGCTAGGGGAATCCATTAAGAGTAGACCTAGTGTCATATTCATAAGCCTCATAAAATACAACCTTTTTTCTGGAGTATGTTTGTATGATGATTGAAATATGTTTGTATGATGATTGAATTCATTTCTTCTATAACTTATAATTATGTGATCTAACATCAATTTAAGTGAATATTTGTTTTTGAAAATAAGAATCTATTTATCATTTCTTCATTTTCCATATCCTTAAATATATGAATGATGTCATTGTTATATTGTCTCTAAGAGGCCAAACTATGAAAAATTTTATTTGTCCACATAAGTTCCACTTATGCTTATTTGTAAGAACTTGTTAATCTCACTCTCTAATGTATGAATTTGGCTATGATTAATTAAAGAGCACTCATCAGTCATCCATTTCTCAAAGATTTGAAAGCCACCCTTTCTAATTCCTTTCCATACCAATTTGCAAATGATCTAAATATGGACATTTATAATGTTGAAATAAAGGATACTATCTGGGTAAGGAACCAGTTCTTGATAGCTTTAATGCTAGATTTTCCAAAGTACTTGGGATCTAACTAGAGACATAATCACCAATTCAATGATGGAATTCTTTAATAAGGACCAAATGCCCACTTAGTTGAACAAGATATTAATACCTCTCATTTCTAAAGTGGAAAATGCTACTACTTAACTTGATTACAAGCCAATATAATTTTGCAATGACATTTATAATAGGATCTCAAAGATTCTTACAAATAGAATAAAAAAATTGTTGCCAATGATCATAAGCTCTAGTCGTAGTGCATTTATGCATAAAAAAAACATTGGTGATAATATATTAATCACTCAAGAGCTTTTCAAAGGTTACCACTCCACGGTCTTCATTAAGAGTTATGCTTTAAATATTGATCTCATAAAAGCTTTTAATTCTTGATAATGGAATTTCCTTTTAAGCTTTGTGCAAGCTTTTGGATTTCCTCTAAGATTCATTCGTTAGATAAAGTTGTGTGTCACCTCAGCTCATTCTCAATTTTAGTAAATAGGGAACCTATATAGGTCTTCAAGTCGATAAAGGACTTTAAATATCTTAACAATAATATATAATATTAATATGAAATTGATCTTTTTTAAATAAACTATAACTTATTGCAATATATTGCCTGTAGGATCTAGAATTCACTTTTCCTTGTAAAAAAAAACGATTTTTGGGAAACTCAAGTTATAGATTAATTCAAAACTTCTAGAGACACGAGTTTGTTAAAAGATCATATTGAGACTCTAATAATGTTTATCTAAAGTTAGGCAATATTAATTAGCATTTAAATTCAAATTAATAAAAAAGGTGAAAGATGCTATAAGTTTTATAATTTGTTAACTAATCCAACCATTATGGTTAAATTAAAAATAAGCATGAAGTGACATCTATATGCATGAGCAGATTTATATTTGAGTTACAGGAAGAAAGATTAAGAGCGTAAGTAGTTAGATTGGCATCACTCGATTACAAAGATGTTTTGGAATATCTATTGAATACTTTTACATTAATTTATCTATGTTATCACTAACATATTGTGTATTAAATATGTATACAACATAAAGACGTGAACATACCATAATGTATGATCCAAGTGTCCAATACCTATAGAAAATTTGTAGGCATAACAGATCAAAATTTCACAATTTTCACTTTGTTTAGCAACAGGAAAATAGTGAGTTTCTTTAAATCGACCTTATAACAATGTTTAAGTGTCAACCAATGTTACAAACAAAATAAGATATACATAATATAAATCTTACTTGTTCTTTTGCCTATAAAATTCTCCTAGGTAAAAGATAGGAATTATGAACTAAAGAGCTAAAGACTACACTAAAGATCAAGTGAAACCATCACCTACTAAAAAATAATTTCATATAGGCATAATAATAATTTCTTGTTGGCCCACAAAATATTTTTGTTAAGTGTGATATTCTACGGAATTTGAATTTTTGCCTTAGAAGGAATGGAGTTGTTAAGCATGATTTAAATAAATTATAAGGTCATGATAAAATTATTATTAGATTTTAATTATTTATATCAATGTTAGTAGGATTTTATTTCACTAGTTAGTGAAATTAATGCATTAAGAATGAATTGAGGGCATTTTTAGCATGTCACCTAGGTTTAGAGATCATGAAGAATAAAAGCAAGGGCAAAGATGACTTTTAGCACTCATTAAGAGTAAAATAGGAAGAAGAAAGTGTAGTCTTGCTCTTAAGGTGGAGAAAAACATGAATTGAAGTAGAGACTGAAGTGAAAAACAAAAATGAGAGAGAAGAGGGAAGAGAGTGTTGTGGGAGAAGAAGAAAAGAAGAGAAAGCTAAACTAGGTTGCTAATTTTCTTCGTTTTAAAGAGTGATTTTGAAGTTGTTCAAGAAGGGGAAATGAAAGATGAAGAGAAGAGCTTCCATTTAAGCCAAACATATCTTTGTTTGGTAAAGGTTCAAGGTAAGCCCAATTTTACCCTTTGGACTTTTGGAAGGATTTTGGTTCATGAAGCTTAGAAAATGCATGGGTTTAAGTATTCTAGAATCAATTTTCAGTGAATGTGCTTTTTGAGTTCTCAATTTGGATTCCTATTGAATTGGGATTTTTGCCAATATTGAAGGAAATCAGGAGGAGAGACAAGAAGAGCTAGAAGAGAGGCATCTTTAAGCAATTGTTAAGCAAGGAATTTAAGGTGGGTTACATTTTTATAGTTGAATAACAAGCCATTAATGTTTTTTCAAAATCAAGAACGTAAATGTTTTTCAATTGTATTATAAATTTGCATTTATTGCTCTTTAAATGCTTTGAGAAAGTGTTATGTGTTTGGTATGTGAATATTGTGTTGACGATTTAAGAAAAAAATGCGAAAATGAATTTTATTATTATGTCTATGAAATCACTTTTCGAAAAAAGTGTCATTTTGGGCAACAAGTTTACAAGTTATGAAATACATGTTATATGGGTTTGGTCTGGTCCATTCTGTATGTCATGTGCACTTTGACTAAAGGCTTCTCCCTCCTGCCTGCAAATGGCATGGAGCTCCTTTAGGGACTCCCTCATGTTTACAACTACGTAAAACCATTATATAGGATTGTGTTAGTTCGTTTTGTTCATGACTAAATAGGACCATTTCATGGGAATGTGTTAGCGCATTCTGTTTATGGACCTCCCAAACCATTTTGATGTGTTGACAAGTTTATTGAATGCATGATTTGGGTTGTTTATAAGGTGTTTGATAAATTAAGAATGTGGAAATATGTGTTTCATGATGCATTATGAATTTTTCAATGGTTTTGCTTATTACCGATTATAAAATTGTTACCCACGAGCTTTAAGCTCACCCCCTATTCTGTCCCATTTTCAGGCGATGAGAAAGAGATTGAGTGATCGACCATAAGCACATTACTCTGGATTATGCTTATTTTGTATTTTTAAGTTAGCTTTTGTAAAACAAGGCTTTAGTTGCATTTTAAGCAATTCTACTTTGTGTAAATTGTGTTCTTTTAGACTATGATATATTGTGGCTTGAAATTCCCATTAAAGCTTTGTAAAACTCTTATATTTATAATGAAATGTGATTGTGCTTTTACTCATGACTTTCAAAGTTTGTAGATTGCATTTTCAAGCATTCATAAGGGTAAAATTTTGTATTCTGACTTCTAGGGTAAATATGTATTAATCTATGCTGAATTAGATAGAGTTATCTTCTTGAAAGTTGTAGATCTTTCTAGCTTTCCAATGATATATAGTATGAAATTTTTGGAAGTTGGGAATGGGAGATACGATCATTATAAGTTTGTAATGCTATTCAGGATGTATATAGGACAACTATAGTGAAAGATAAGAATTTGTTGTATGTGATGAATCAATGGAGTTGAGATTTGGGAGTTTAATGAAATAAATTTAGTAATTGAATGTTTAAGGAGGGACATTGCATTAGAAGAAGTGAAATAGGGAAAGTTATTACTGAAAGTGATGTTAGAGTGGATGAAGGAATTATTGGAGATGTTTGGAGGGAGCTTGGTATGTTCGGTTGTATTATTGGATTGTCTTAGTGTGGATCATCTTAGACTGATTCGTCTGATCCATTTCAGACCTAATTACTTCATCTAAGACAAAGTTGTCTTATTTTGTCCCTGTAGATGGAAAAATTTCTCTTTAAGGTCTTCACGAAGTTGTAGATCTTTTTCTTAGGTTTCTAACGGTATAGAGTTTGGAATTTTTAGACCTCGGACGCAAAAGATATGGCCTTTAGACAAAGCATAGGGGCTAGACGAAGCATCAGACAAAGCAATTTTGACCCTCTAGATGACAAAAGTTTTCTCCAAGTTCTTCACAATCTCAGAGTGCTCTTCGAAACCGTCCTAAAATGACCAAAATCTGATATCTCTAGTGAAAGTTATGCCATTTGTCCCAAGATAGGTACAATATGATTGAGGACATAATCATGTTTAACTCTTTTGGCCATAACTTCATCGCCCGATCTCCAAATAAGGCGATTATTGAACTAATAGATTCCTAACATATTTCTCTACTTCTCTGTAAAATTTTGGTATCCATTAGGGTTGATTCGAAAAATATTAATTGAGAGAAAATGAAGGAAATGACCGAAAGAGCATGAATTGGTTGTTTTACTGAACATACTTCAGTATTTTAATCATATCTTGATCTGTAAATCTGAGAACTGAGCATTATATCTTATTCAGAAACAAGATGCATTTATGTGAGGAGGCTATTGGGGATTGCAGTTTAATTTTGTATTAGTTTTGTTTTAAAATTAGAAAAGAAATTTTATATTCCCAATTTCTTTAGAAAATTGATTTCAGTTTCAAGACTTATAACTTTTAAATATTCCTTTCATTTTTTAGATGAATCTTTTAAGTTCAATTATGAATCTAAATTTGTTGGGAATGGTACATTATTTGATGGTATTTTTCATTTTAATTTACAAGATAATACCTGTTACATGCAACACATGTTTATGTTGGAACAAACGTTATGTTATTAATGAAAATTCCTCTATATTGTGGCACCAAAGATTAGGAAATATCTCCAAAGAAAGGATTAAAAGATTTATGAATGATGGAGTACTTAGTATTTTAGATTTTTTTGATTTTGGAACTTGTATGAACTACATATAGGGAAAGCTGACCAACAAATCAAAGAAAGGTGTCAAGAGAAGTTAAGGCATATTATAGATCATACATATAGATATTTGTAGTCTAGACATAGACTCGTATAGTCAGAAATACTTCATCTTATTTATAGACGATCACTCATAATATATGTATCTCTACTTACTCCATAACAAAAATGAAGCACTAGATGCTTTCAAACTAATCTGAGCTGAAGTAGAGAAACAATGCGGTAAGCCTTCCATTTTAAGATATAGTTTATGATAATGATTATATGGATACTTAGCCTTCCACCTCAAACAATAAGGTGATTGTCATTCATAACCCTCCTTAGGTTCAAATAGATGTTGTACATCCAACTGTTAAAATTCAATGGACTACGGTCAATATAAATGACAATCAAGAAATTCCATAAGTTGTTGATAATTTAGTAGATCCGGTTATTAAAAAATTACATAAAAGCATTTAGCAACCAGTTGAACAATAGACTTTACAAGAGGATGTTGGTGGAACATTTAGGATATCTACTAGAACAAGGAAATCATCTATTACTAATGATTATGTTGTATATCTATAAGAATATAACTATAATATAGGAGCTGAGAATGATCTTGAAACCTTTTTATAATCCATGGGTTATAAAGAATCAAATTTATGGTACAATTCTATAAAGGAATAAATGAATTAGATGAAGAATAATGATGTTTAGTATCTTATTGAGTTGCCTAAAGGAGCAAAATCCATAGATTGCGAATGGATGTTTAAAACAATGAAAGAATTATTATGTAACATTGAGAGATACAAGGCAAGACTCATTACTAAAGGATTCACTCAAAAAGAAGGAATCGATTATACTGTAAATTTTCTCTTGTGTTTGAAAAAGATTCATTTTGTATAATTTTGGCATTGGTTGCTCATTTTGACATGGAATTGCATCAAATTGATGTGAAAACAACTTTCTTAAATGGTGATGTAGAGGAAGAGGTTTATATAAAACAACCTTAAGGATTCTCCTTTAATAATCTTGAGCATTTGGTTTGTAAGCTCAAAAGATCCATATATGGACTGAAACAAGCATATCATTAGTGGTATTTAAAATTCCATGATGTTAACTCACATTTGGTTTTGAAGACAATATTATGAATCAATGTATATCCTAAAAGGTTAGAGAAAGTAAAATTTGTTTTCTTGTATTATATATGGATGAAATATTAATTGTAACTAATGATATGAGTTTGTTACATGAAGTAAAACAATTCCTTTGTAAGAATTTTGAAATAAAAGATATGGGTGATACTTCTTATATCATTAGCATTAAGATCCATCGAGACAAATTTTATGGTATTTTGGGTTTGTCTCAAGAAACCTATGTCAATAAAGTTTTAGAGAGATTTTAGATTAAAGATTGTTCACCAAGTGTTCCCACTATGAAAGGTGACAGGTTCAATTTAGATCAATGCACAAAAAAAGATTTTGAAAGGAAACAAATGAAAAATATTCCATACGCTTCTATAGTTGAAAGCCTATTGTATGCTCAGGTTTATAGAAGACTTGATATTGCATTTGCTATTGGAATGTTAGGTAGATATCAAAGTGACACAAGATTAGATCACTGGAGAGCTATAAAGAAAGTATTGAGATGCCTTCAAAGAACCAAAGATAACATTCTTATGTAATGAAGAATTGGCAATTTGGACGTAATAGTGTACATATTCAAATTTTGTTGAGTGTATTAATTAATGAAAATCAACATCAGGTTATTTCTTTATGTTTGCCCATGGAGCCAATCTTGAAGGAGTGTCAAGTAGTTGTTGACTGTTACTTCCACTATAGAGGCTGAATTTGGTTCCTGTTTTGAGGGTACATCATACAGTGTATGGCTAAAGAGTTTCATATATGCGTTTAGACTCTTAGATTCCATTCTAGGCTATTGATAATATATTGTGACAATTTAGCCACTATTTTTTTAGCTAAAAACAATAATGATAATTAGAGTAAACACATCGACATTAAGTATTTTTCTATAACGGAATGTGTTAAGGAAAAGAAAGTGGTCATTGAACATGTTAGCATTGAAGTGATGATAGTTAATTCTTTAACAAAAGGCATGCTACCAATAAAGTTCAAGGATCATATTGTTAGAATGGGATTAGGTTCTATTATATAGTTTTCATTGTATAGACAATGTTGTTTTCATAAAACTTTCATAATTTTTTTCTTTTATTAATTTTGATAAAATTGATTATTTTAGACTTAGAATAAACATAGGTTTTATTCATTGATTAATGTTACGACATTTAGGGTAATACAAAATATAGTATATTGTAATACATGAATGATAACACTCAACTACTAGAGGACCTATTGCCATGATTCATATATTATATTTAGATCATATTAGGATTTGATACTAAGTTAAACATATGGACCAAGTGGGAGAATGTGAGAATTTTTTATATTCTGGTATTAAATTGTCTAATGTCCTGTTTTTATGGTAACTAACAATGTGCTTATTAGGAGCACATTGATATATGTTTTTCTTGTAGAATTTTGAGGTCCCTATACTTTTCTCTTCTAAAAATATACACCATTACGTTGGAAATTAATTAAGAGTTTAGAAGAATTCCAAAAATGCAAACTTTATAAATAAAATATCAATGGCAGATGGTATTTCGATTTCTTCTGTATTCAGCTTATTTGTTATTCTAACATATATTATTATTGAATATATGTTGAACTAGCTAATATAATGATCATATGAATAGAGGGAAACAAGAAGCTCTTAATGCACTTATTTTATGTCAAATGGCAGTTATGAATAATCCAAGGGACATACACTTAAATCCCCAAGAGTTATCACTGTTAAAAAAGTATAATCAATCTCTGGAAAGTTTAAACTCTCAGTTGAGGCAAAAGTCCAAGGTGATATGGCTTAAAGATGGGGAAAGATGCACTAGGTGTTATTTTAATGTTATTCAGGCCAGAACGAATAAGGAAAAAATTCTTTTCTTAATGGATTATGATAGGAACATGATCACAAAGTTAGAGGAATTAAAGTTACTAACTTATATTCACTTCATTTCCAAGCTTGGAATAAATATCTGTAGTTGACCAATTCTAATAGAAGCCCTAAACTCAATCAAAACAATTCCACTAGAATTCCATCAAAAGCTAGTTAACGAAGTCTTTATGGAGGAAACTAAAACAACCTTTTTTTTTCATTAACCTTGACAAGGCACTAGGCTCTGATAAATTTAATGGAAGATTTTTCCATCAGACATGGACATTATAGGGGACACCATTGTAAAAGCAATACATGAATTGTTCTAGGGTAATATGTTATTAAAGGAGTGGAATAAGAGCTATATAATTCATATTCCTAAGTTTAACGATACAAAATCCATATATGAGTATCACCCTATTTCTTATTGTAACGTCATATATAAAGTCATCTAAAAAATAATGGTAAATAGAATGAAGAAGTACCTAGTCTAACAAATCAATCCAGCTCAAAATGCCTTTATTCAAGGTAGGTTTATAGGTAGTAACATTATACTTGTCTAAGTTTCAAAGGATATGATTCAAGCAAAATAATCAAAAGTTGTGAACTCAAAGTTGAATTTGTAAAGGCATATGATTCTATCAATTGGGGATTTATTGTGAATACTTTGTAGGCTATCAATTTTCCTTTAAGATTCATAAAGTGGATTGAAGAGCATCACCATGCCATCCTATGCAATCTCATAAATGGTGAATCTGCCTTACCTTTTAAAGCTGCCAGAAGGTTAAGGTAAGGAGACATAATGTCGCCCACCTCTTTGTAATTGGAATAGAAGTCCTCAGCTACTTGATGAATATAAATATACCTAGAAATCTAAGCTTCAAATATCACTATAGATGTTGCAGATTCAAGTTATCCTATATAACATTTACTGATGAATTGTTACTAATGTGGAAAGCTTATTCGATATTTATTAATCTAATATTGGATACATTGGTGAGCTTCAAACATCATTTTGGTCTAATTTCCGCTCAAGAAGCTCCTATTTCTTATTTGCAGGAGAATCCTATTATGGCAGGTAAGGCCATTAAAATGGGCATTCCTTAGGAGAACTGATCATTTAAATACTTTGGGATCCCCTTCAATACTAGGAAACTCAAAGCTATAGATTGTCAATCACCTTTACACTTAATCAATATGAGGGTTAACAACTAGAGTAATAAATTTCTTAGTTCAATTCTCTATGCTGAATAACTTTGCACCTTATTAGATCTCTCACATTACTCTCCCTAAAATCATATTTAAATCTATAGACAAATTGCTTAGGGAGTTTTTGTGGGGTAGGTTAAGCAAATACAAGAGAATTACCAGGGTGGAATGGTCTATTATATTCCTCGCCTTAGAAAATCTTTTACAAGGATATTAAAGAAAACATTACTAGATAAAAAACTATAGTGCCTAAGCCATGATAAAGAAGATCTATGGGTCGAATGGGTGAACATTTATCATGTGAAAATTATAGTTTATAAATTGTACCTCTAAATTTAGGTATGTCTTGGACTCTTAGAAAAATATTGAATATGAGGCAATGGATGCAGGGGATCATTGGCGTCTAAGGGGACCACTTTACAAATAGAAGGAGCCTTAACAACTAAGACCATTAATCCTTCAGAAAACCAAGGTACATGAACTGATCACAAATAATCAATGGAGCTAGCCTCTTCATTTAAGTAAGGGCATAAGGATAATTAACAATAGCTTGCTAGACTATTAGCTTGACTCCACTGAAATAGATCTAATGTAGTGCACGTAAGACATATCCATGTGTCTCTCCAGTAAGTTTTACAAGACATTTCTTTTGTCCGTATCCTCCTATAAAATCCAATGGTTTTATTTGGTTTGGGATCAAGACATAAGGCCTTCACATACTTTCTTATTGTGGCTCATTATAGGAGACAAAATTAAATCAACATTGAATCTTTACAATAGGAATTATGTGCATCATAGGCTAAAAGCATTCATCAATTATACTTTAGGTGTGAGTTTTCCTAAATATGGCACAAAATAACGTTCATACCTAATGTCAAATACTCTTTAAATAACTAGACCAAAACTATAAGATAGGCTTTAAAACTCAAAATGAAATGTGTGGCTGATTATAAGCTATTAAGGATCAGTTTGGCCATTGTGGTTCACTGCTTATAGAAGAAGAGGAACTCTAGACTTTGTGGAGGTGATTTAACAAATCAAGAGGAGCTATTCCATAAAAAAATAATGATAATTAGACTCACTATGTTGTCAAGGAGATTATAACATAAAATTTGATAAAATTATGAAGGAAAGACGACATTTATGACATCCTTTCAATAATATGTATTCATTTTGTTATGTTTTATAAGGTGGCAAGCAAATTTGAGCTAGCTAGCAAGATGGATCTATATAGTATGAGGTTTTTGGTACTGCATCCTTTATTAATGCATTTATTACTTAACTTTTGAAAAAAAAGGTCTTTATTTAATAACTTTCGAGTCAAAATTAGGAACCATTAATTTGGCTTAATCATTTAGTTTATCTAATTATTATTCAAGTCTTCCATTGCAATTTTTAATAAGCATGAGCTTTACATTATTTATAACAATAATGGCCAAATTATCAAGCTTGAACCCACTTTTATTAATAAGATTCTAGGTATTCTAACTCATTATAACTTATACACTTCCATTTTTATTATTTGTTCGAAAATAGCCTCCTTTTTCATCAAATAAGCAACATCTCTTATCACTTGAAGATTCAAGTTTTATTTGTACATCCAAACTAATAAAAGTAACGATCTTAATACTATCATCAATTTCTACCATTTTCATAACTTATAATTTTCTGATTAATGATGGATACAAGCGTAACTTCTAAAATATGCTAACATTTGGTTTCGTTTCATAATAACTAGTAGAAAACTTCTTTCTTAGTCTTCTTCTTCTTATTATGATTGCTCAATTCCATAATTGTAAAACATTGATGAGATCTATTCTCGATAGTATAATCTTATCTCTTATATTTAATAACTTTTATATTCCACTACTATTCAGTTTTTTTACTATAAAAACCAACAACTCTTTATAATCTTTCAAATATGTTTGTGAATTATAATGTTTTGTAAAATTTAT
Organism: Erythroxylum minutifolium; assembly: GCA_027123815.1. Taxonomy (NCBI): domain Eukaryota; kingdom Viridiplantae; phylum Streptophyta; class Magnoliopsida; order Malpighiales; family Erythroxylaceae; genus Erythroxylum; species Erythroxylum minutifolium. The sequence goes on along the minus strand of JAOTJB010145849.1, from coordinate 343 downwards.
TTATCCAGTAAGGCAAAATGGAAGTTAGTGGTCATTCTTCATTAGGTTGTATTAGCTCTGGTTCATAAAATTATAAGGATAATGATTGTAACATCCCGTTTCCAGAGAACGGGTCGGACTAGAGAAATGGGTCCAAGTGTGGTAAATCAGAGGAATTAGAATAGCACATCTCATGCTCATGCATCTGTGAACAGTGATAGGTGCATATAAAAATTTTATTGTACATGCATTCATGACAATTGTCCCGGTATAAGTGTGAATACATGAGGAATTTGTGCAAATATGCAGTGTAAGTGATAAGTTGAATCGGAGAGGTTCATAGTGATTCTCTAAATTTTAGAGA
>JAOTJB010145557.1:0-19080 GCA_027123815.1 Erythroxylum minutifolium | reverse complement strand
CAACCATTACTAATGGTAACGATAGTCATTCCTTCATCTTAACCAACTATCATAATTATAATGATTATATCCATTCTCATTAATCTTTATATTCATTCCCATTCTCATTTCTATTGCTTTTTATAAACTAAGCGTCCACTTAATAGTCCCGCATTTACCAAATTAAATAAAGAAAAATGACAATAAGGAAAAGAAAAGGCTGAAAAGGAAAGAAGGCTCAAGTTAGCATGCAGCACATGACGTCTAAAAAAAGCGCAAGTTAGCAAGTTCCGATTGCTCCATACGCCGACTGTGTTCGCGCGCCCTTATCCTACGCATCCTCCCCGATCCTTTCTCTTTTCCTTGTCAAATTCTAGAAGTGTTCTGTTCATATTACAACCTCACTCACTCATTCACACCTTCGTGTCTTGAGAGTTTCCCGATTCAGGTTTCGATTCAAATGATTAACAAAAGCCCCAAGAGAATCTCTCCTCATGTAGTAGTAGTCTTCCAAAATCTAGGGTTTCTCTACTTAGGGTTCTTATCTGTGCGGTATCAACAACAATAGCTTCATGGAGCACCGCAGCCAAGCCAAGGACACCCTCTCCTTCTCTTCCCTCTTCAATCTTGAGGTTCGTCAACATCGGTTTTTGCCCTTCTCTACTGGGTTCGTCTTCTTTTTTTTTTTTTCCTGTTACTGTCTATCGTTTCGTTGTTGGATAGGATTCTGTCTTTTTGGTCCTAATTTTTTGGTTCTTTTTAGTATTATGGCTGTATTTTTTTTCTCGTTTATGAATTTCAAGAATTTGGATCTCAATTGTGCCTTCTTTCTTATTTCCTTTTGTAATTTATGTGTTCTTTTGTTTAGTCTTTGATGAACTTCAAACTTCCACAACCAGATGATGATTTTGATTATTATGGGAATAGTAGTCAGGATGAGAGCAGAGGTAGTCAAGGTACCTGCTTGTCTTTTCTTTATCAAATCCTTTTCTTTTGAAGTTGTGATGCTGCATTCTTCGTTACCGGTAGAAGATAGGTTCTTGGAGGTGGATTTTGCTGCTGACTTGCTAAGCAATGTTACTTATTCTTTTTGTGCATTTTTGTGCACTTTGGTTGGTTATTTGTAGGTGGAGCGATGACAAATTATAGCAATGGGAAGATGTCAGAGAGGGAATTGAATTTGTCTAATCGAAAGAGGTGGTCTAACAATAGTGACGGAGAGGAGGAAGAAGGATACCACAGGACACACATGACAGAAGAGCGATACCGTTCGATGCTTGGAGAGCATATTCAGAAATACAAAAGGAGGTATAAGGATACTTCATCAAGTCCTGCACCTCCTCCACTTCGAATGGGAGGCCATGGTTCCAAGAGCATGTTGGGTAGTTTCAAGACCAGGAAATTGGGATATGAGCAGAGAGGAAGTCTATATGATGCGGAGACCACATCTGAGTGGCTTAATGAAAGTACCTCACAAAAGCGTGGAGATTATCTTGAACCAGATTTTCCGACAAAGTACCTTGATGACCATAGATCATTATGTATTTTCTTTCTTTATTAGGTTGATTTCTTGCTGTTTCAATAGATCTTTTCTTATGTGCTGTAAAATATTTTGCAGAATATTCTACGAACCTGCTTATTTAGATATCGGGGAAGGTATCACTTATAGGATACCTCCCCCTTATGAAAAGCTGGCATCATCGTTGAACTTGCCAAGCTCATCAGACATCAAAGTGGAGGAGTTTTACTTGAAGGGTACACTAGATTTGGGGTCCTTGGCAGAAATGATTGCCAACGATAAAAGGATTGGACCAAGAAGCCTAGTGGGGATGGGAGAGTCTCGCCCCCATTATGAATCACTCCAGGCAAGATTAAAGGCACTGGCAGCATCTAATTCATCTCAGAAATTCAGCCTTATTATCTCTGATGATGCATTAAATTCTTCTATTCCGGAAGGTGCGGCTGGAAATATACAGCGGTCTATTTTGTCAGAGGGTGGTGTATTGCAGGTTTACTATGTAAAGGTTTTGGAGAAGGGAGACACTTATGAGGTATGTGTTCGCTTTGGAAAGTGGTATTTGGTGGAAGCAGGTTTCTTTTCTTATAATATAAGACTGGAGCTGATTACTGTACTCCTCTTTGTTTCGCATCTCTTTTCATGTGATCCAGATAATTGAACGGAGCTTACCCAAGAAGCCAAAAGTAAAGAAAGATCCTTCTTTCATTGAAAGGGAGGAGATGGAGAAGATTGGTAAGGCCTGGGTGAATATTGTAAGGAGAGACATACCAAAGCATCATAGGATCTTTGCCAATTTTCATCGCAGGCAGCTTATAGATGCAAAGAGATTTGCAGAAACCTGTCAAAGAGAGGCATGTTCACGTTACTGAATCTTGAGTTTTATGTAATATTAGACTCCAAGGTGTTCTTTTAATTGTTAGTTTGTAATTCCAGGTAAAGTTGAAGGTTAGTAGGTCGCTCAAGTTGATGAGGGGTGCTGCCATTCGTACAAGAAAATTGGCGAGAGATATGCTGCTTTTTTGGAAACGAGTGGATAAGGAGATGGTATGTCTCTTAGTCTTATTGCTTAATATAAAATGTTGTTTCACATCATCATCATGGACCATCAGAGTTTTCAGGATTTCATTATTGTTGTCAAAATGCTGATTGTAATTTAGCTTTTAGCACATCAGCAAAAGCACCGCCTTTCAACGGCCATTGCTGTTGTAATTTTGGAGATCATTTGTATGGCAATGAAAAGCACTTGTTGATATGATGACTGGCTTTAGATTGATGTGTCGTATTAATTGGAAGAGAGCCAGGGCCTAGGTTTTGTAAATGTCATAATTCCAGAAATTCTTTGTCCTTTTCCTTGGATTCATAAGATTATGATGAATAACACTTTCAATGATATTGAAATATGATATGGCATGTGAAAAGGAAAACTAGAACTCCATCTGAGACCGCCTTTGTAAGCAGAATAATAAATATTTGTCCAAATTCCATGATATCAAATTTGAAATTACAACTGATGTAACCTTGCCTTGATGTAATTCTCAATTAATTGACAATTTGAGGGTTCGATATATTTAAGATGTTAATATATCCAATTCTTGCAGGCAGAAATGAGGAAGAGGGAGGAAAAAGAAGCTGCAGAAGCTTTGAAGCGAGAACAAGAACTTCGGGAGGCAAAGAGACAGCAGCAAAGACTGAATTTTCTGATACAACAAACAGAGCTTTATAGTCACTTCATGCAAAACAAACCAAATTCACAGCCTTCTGAAGTTCTGTCTGTGGGAGAGGAGAAATTAAGTGATCAGGAAAAGCATTTTAGTACTGAAGCTCATCCTGGTGAGGAAGTAGACCCAGAGGAGGCCGAGCTGAGGAAAGAGGCTCTGAGAGCTGCTCAAGATGCAGTCTCTAAGCAGAAAAAATTAACCAGTGCTTTTGATGATGAGTGTTCAAGGCTACGTGAGGCCGCTGATGCTGACGGACTTTCAGTTGATGTCTCAGTTCCTGGATCTAGTAACATTGATCTGCACAACCCGTATGTCTTTTATTTTATTTTTTCTACAGATAAAGCAGAAGCTCTCAAAGAGTTCCTTTTCCCTTTTAAGCTAGCTGTTAATAGCAGTTTCTTTTCTTCTTTCTTTTTGCAGTTCCACCATGCCTGTTACATCAACCGTGCAGACACCAGATTTGTTTAAAGGCAGCCTGAAGGAATACCAGTTGAAGGGGCTTCAGTGGCTCGTTAATTGTTATGAGCAGGTTATCGGGCAATTTCTGCTTAATGTGCTTGAAGTCCTTAGTATTGCTCATTTACTGATCCTTGTGCTCTTTCAGGGTTTAAATGGCATACTTGCTGATGAAATGGGCCTTGGCAAGACTATCCAAGCCATGGCATTCCTTGCTCATTTGGCTGAGGTAATTATCCTAGTTAGTATTGAAAATTTATTTAAATACTTCTGCTCATATTAGTTTTAATAAATGGTTGTCTCAGGAGAAAAATATATGGGGACCTTTTCTAGTTGTTGCACCTGCTTCAGTCTTGAATAACTGGTCTGATGAAATTAATCGTTTCTGCCCTGATCTGAAAACTCTTCCATACTGGGGTGGAATTCATGAGCGCACGATACTTAGGAAAAACATTAATCCAAAGCGCCTATATCGCAGGTATATACTTGCATCAAAACTTCGATGCTTTCTTAAATTTCCAAATGTGTGAATGTTTTCACATTTTTGCTACCATTCATTGCTATGATGACTAGTATGGTTGATATGTTGAAAGAGAAAAGAGGTTAAATAATGCTGTTAGTTGCCATGTTTCATTATTATCAGTGTCTTTATGGTTCTTCTGTAATAGTTGCTGCAAAGGAATGGAGGTTTGATTTATTGACATATGTGTGAAACTTTACCGGAATTTGAGTGGGAGAGATCATGTGGAACATTATTATTTCCACAAGGGACAATTAAGAGATAGCAAAATTCTTCTTCTGCTGTCCTGAAATCAAGTAGAACTGTGAGTCTTGGTTGGTTTTCTGATGCTGCAAAGGCTGTGTGCAATTTAATTGTTCACTTTCTTAGGATTGATGTCTTCCTTTGTAGTCATGTCACCTTTTGTTGAATGCAGTTTGTAGTAAAATTGTTCTGTTTGGTTAAAAGGAAACTAAATATAAAAGAAGCATCAAATTTTGACAAGAATCATTGGCTGACTGACTGCTTCTGACATATGATGAGTGCCGAGTACTTTTGTATTGATAACTTTCTAAAGGTGGCATTTCCTGTTGCCATTTGAAAGACTGTGGATGTTCTCATTAGTGCCGTGATGGTTTTACTTCTTGATACTGTCAATATTCCATAACTTTATGTTCTGTGTTTGAGTAATCCACTATTTACATATTTTCTTGTATTGTAATTTTTATTCCAGGGAGGCTGGATTTCACATTTTGATCACCAGCTACCAACTGCTAGTGAGCGATGAGAAGTACTTTCGACGTGTTAAATGGCAATATATGGTGTTAGATGAAGCCCAAGCTATTAAAAGTTCTAGCAGGTTTTGATTCTGTCCTGAAGTTTCTGAAATTTATATGTATTTCTATTCATTCATTTTTTAAAGCAGAGGTAATCACAATCAACAGTACAAATTACTTTTTTTGGTTTGCCTAAGCTTACCTCCCTTCGTGATTTGATGGCTTTTGGCTTATCATTTTTTTTCCTGGAATATGATAAATGTTAATTTAAAAAAGTGATCTTACCTGCATGTTAAGAACAGGTGATGCTTAAAAAAAGTAGCAGTTTCACGTGAATCTGAAAATAGTATGTCTGTTGAAATATGTATTCACATTTTGGTCCAATGGATGCCTTTTTTCAGTATAAGGTGGAAGACGCTGCTCAGTTTCAATTGTCGTAACCGCTTGCTCCTTACGGGTACCCCAATCCAAAATAACATGGCAGAATTGTGGGCCCTTCTGCATTTCATAATGCCGACATTATTTGACAGCCATGAACAGTTCAATGAATGGTTTTCTAAAGGGTATATATCCACTCCTTTGATGAGATACTCTTTTTTGGATATTTCAGAGGTAGAGTTAACGTTTCTCATTGTATTGCCAGAATCGAAAATCATGCAGAACATGGTGGTACTTTGAATGAGCATCAGCTTAACAGATTGGTGAGTGCTTTATCGCTTTTGTTTCTATTAGATTGTTGGTTGCAGTGATTTATATGTTTAAGATTATGTTGGCTTAAGAAATGTGATAAAAGGTATGAGGTTATCATGAAGCAAAAAATTTATTATCAAGTATATGGTGTTATACGTGAATCTTGATTTGGGGCCTAATAATACATGTTGAATTTTTGTTCTCAGTAATTGGTTCTCTTTCATGCTGAGTTATTCAATGTTTTATAAATGAACAATGTTTTGTTATTTCTTGTATCTTTTTGGTCTTTGGCATATTGAAAATTTCACATTGTAATTGAGACCATATACGGTCAGTTCCCAGCATAGAGAGTATTGCTTGTTACATAAGAGAATTCCAGAATTGGACTAAACTTTCCTGATACATATTGAAACTTATACGAAGCAAATTGAAAGAAAAATATAAAAAAAGTTCTATGACACAATTGTTTGATGAAGGAAAAGTTTGATGTATTCACATTTGTGATGACTTTCTTTTCTTCTCTCTCTATTATGAGGAACTGTGGGTTGATACATTCATATCTGCATATTGTTATTTCTTAGAAACTTACATATGACTCTTACAAGACAGCAAACAGGTGAAGAGATTATGCATTTCAAAGATGAATCTCTGTTTACTATTTTAGACTATTATCATTTCATACATTTTGAGACATCATTTTGTATGTAGGAAAAATATAATACATATTAACTAGCAGCAAAAAATCACAAATTTAGGAAATATGGCTGATATTAGGCCACCGGAATATTAAGTTCCAAGGTTGAATTTTGGCTAGGAATGCTGAAATTTCAGATTTTGTATAGCTAGAATTTTAAGGTTCGATTTATGGAAATTTAGGCTTAGGATTTCTGGGTTTATTATGCTAGAAGTTAGGTTTGGTTTGCTAGAATTTAGTGAGAAACAGAAACAATGGATAGTAGGAAACTAAGAATCACTTTTAAGGTCTACGAATCCCTCTTAAAAGAAAATATCACACTTTGTAGTTAAAAATTTAAGTTTTTAGAAAAATTTCATATTGCTTGTTTTTGAAGGGCTGAATATACACATATTTATAGAGAAATTTTTAGAGCCCTTATTCTAGTAGGAAAAGATTCCTAACAAATTTAAATCCTATTTTAATAAAAATTTTATAAGTTCTAAACAATTAGGATAATATATCTAAAATAATATATTTGACTTATTCCTATCTAATAGGGAATCCAACATAATCTAAATTTCAGCCCTTATCTTTGATGTCAGCTCAATTCCCAATCCTCATCCTCCCAGATTAAAGCTTATGGTTGACTAATCTTTCCTCTTTTATTTCTTTTATAATCTTTAAGTTTTTTGCATCAATTTTATTTCATGTTAGTTCACTATGTTATGAGATATGTTTTGGACACTGTTATTGAGAATCTACACTATTGTTGTCAATTTGTTAAGATTCAGTTGAAGTAATTGCAATTAGGCCTGCAAATATTGTCTTGTCCTAAGTCATAAGTATGGGATTTTTGCAAACTCCTCTAGAAGGTTATATATAGAACCTTGTCCAGTTTAATGCAACATGAAGCTTCAATTGGAAATGTCTATTCAATTTGTGATCAATAAATAAATGATATAAATGTGTTGAGCCATGTCTTCTTTTTATGTATGCGACATATTGTTTTATGTTGTCACTTTATTGAAATTGTGGTTAAGATCACAATTTATATTACACTAGACACTAAAGTTAGGTCTACAATTTGGTTTGGTTTTGCATAGGTGATTTAAGTTTGATTCTCTACATTGAATCTGATAAGTTTCTAAAAGCCAACCTGTATAACCAACCAAATTATTCCTATTTAGTTATAGATTGGTTGTTCCAACCATATATTTTGAAATTCCGCTGGATGTTCCTTTTTTTCTTATCTTATTCGAATGTTGCATCTTTTCTTTTGACAGCATGCCATTCTAAAGCCTTTCATGCTCCGACGAGTTAAAAAAGATGTGATTTCTGAGCTTACCAGAAAAACAGAGGTTACAGTGCATTGCAAGTTGAGTTCTCGGCAGCAAGCCTTCTATCAAGCCATTAAAAACAAGATCTCTCTGTCTGAATTATTTGACAGCAGCCGGGGGCATCTTAATGAGAAGAAAATTATGAATCTGATGAACATAGTTATTCAGCTCAGGAAGGTAGGAAATCTTTTGAAGCTTTTCTGGATTCATATTGCTATTTTTTTTCTTTTTTTAATAAATGTGATATATTCCTAAGGTCTGGTTTGGTAACCGGTAATAAAGAGATTTTTTTTCTTTTTTTAATAAATGTGATATATTCCAAAGGTCTTGTTTGGTAACCAGTAATAAAGAGGTGGGAATGGGAAACCTGAATTCCTAATTTTTAGTTGTTTGGTTATCCGTAATAGATAAAATAGGGAATGAAAAAATTAGAATGAATCTTAAATAATCCTGGACTTTTATTCCTAAGGTGGGTGTGGGTATAAACTGGAATGAAAAATCGGGAATAAAAGATAAAAGATATTGTTAGAATATTATCAAGTTGTTATCAAAATGTTATCAAGATATTGATTCTTATCATAATATTATCTTCAAAATTATTTTTTATATTAATTTCTTTAATAATTATTTTATTTTGTTTCATTGATAATTTTATTCTTATCATACAAATTATTCATAATTATTTAAAAATTAATAATTTTATAAATCATTGAAAATTTTTATTAATTATTTATAAAGTATAAAATGTTTTAATTAATTATGTACAAAATAAATTATATAATAACTAAATATGAGAAAAAATTGAATATTTCTCTTGTTTTTATTCAACATAACTTCTTTTTTTCTTTTTGTTTCGTCTCAATTGAAACTCTCTATTCGCTATTCCTCTATGGTTGCTTTTCAACATATCTCTCTCAGCCAGTTTTTATTATTCTAAACTTTTATTTTTTAGTTTTCTTTTTGTGATAAATTCGTGTTTTTATTTTCTTGTATACGAACATGTTCATCATCTTCTGAGAAATCATTGATTTAGTTAAAAGAAGAAACTGCAATCCATATTTGGATTTCATTTTGGTTTGCAAGATAAAATATTTAATTGATTATTTACATAATCAATCATATAATGATTAAACATAAATAAAAAATATTCACTACCAGCTTAGCATTTAATACCAAACACTATTATAACTCTTTAACTTCTATAATCCCATTCCTGGTGCTTGCATACCAAATACGCATAATCAGTAATTCCGTTGCCATTGGGATTTCCACTTTTCATTCCCATTCTTATTTTTTTATTTTGATTCCTTCATTACTAGTTACCAAACAAGACCTAAGTGTCACCACCTTTTGTAGAATGATAAACAAAGCATAAGGCAAAAATCAAAAGAAAAGTACAGTAATATGATTGTTTTTTTGGTGACATGGCAGGTGTGTAACCATCCAGAGTTGTTTGAAAGGAATGAAGGAAGCACTTATTACTACTTTGCAGACATTCCAAATTCTCTTTCACCTCCTCCCTTTGGGGAGTTGGAGGATGTGCATTATTCAGGAGGTCAGAATCCTATTACTTACCAGGTAACCGCACTTCTGTTATTTGAAGAAGAAAGCATAATATTGTTAATTTTTCCATGAAGGAAAAAGGATAAAAAGCTTCATTGTTTCACCAATAGGATCTTTTTAATCATGTAGTGTTTCATCTTGTATTCTGCTAACCATGTTTTCCTCTTGTTTTCATGCTGTCAGATCCCAAAATTATTCCACGAAGAAGCTCTCCAAAGTTCTGGAATGCTCCATGCAGCAGCGAGGAGTGTTATACACAAAGAATTCTTTCAAAAGCATTTTAGCATCTTTTCTCCAGAAAATGTCTATCGATCTATGCTTCCACAAGAGAGCAACTCAGGCAGTGGGACATTTGGTTTTACTCGTCTGATGGATTTATCCATTACAGAAGTTGCATTTCTGGCTGGTGGCACATTTATGGAGAGGCTGTTGTATTCAATTACGAAATTGGACCAGCAATCTTTTGATGGAATCTTAGACTCACTCACGGATGAAATTGCTGATGATTCAGATTGCAATCATCTTGACAAGGGTAAGATAAGAGCTGTTACAAGGATGTTACTGATGCCTTCAAGATCAGAGATAAATTTGGCAAAAAGGAAATTTGCAACAGGTCCAGCTGATGCTCCATTTGAGGCTTTAGTTGTCCCTTATCAAGATAGGATTCTTTCAGATATCAAACTTCTTCATTCAACATATACTTTTATTCCACGAACTAGAGCTCCTCCGGTAATGTCTAGTTAAATTTTTTTTTTATCAGTGAGAATATTTAGTTTATGATGTTAATTTATGAAAGTTTGACATGAACTTTTCCCTCTATAGATTCGGGCCCAGTGCTCAGATAGAAACTTTGCCTACAATATGACTGAAGAATTGCATCAACCTTGGGTTAAGAGGATATTAATTGGGTTTGCTCGTACATCTGAATTTAATGGACCAAGAAAGCCAGATGGTCCTCATCCTCTTATTGAAGAGATTGATCGTGAACTACCTATTTCACAACCTGCTCTTCAGTTGACGTACAACATATTTGGATCCTGTCCTCCCATGCAAAGCTTTGACCCAGCAAAGTTGCTTACGGTACATAGACTTTGTTTCTTTTAGAACTTGTGAATGAATGCAGGCAAACAGTATAAATGCTTACATTTGCACTTGATAACTTTTTTGTGCAGGATTCTGGCAAGCTTCAAACACTTGATATACTGCTGAAGCGATTGCGAGCAGAAAATCACCGGGTTCTTTTATTTGCACAAATGACAAAAATGTTAAATATTCTTGAGGTATTTCCACCGTTACAAAATTTGTTAGAAGGTAATAGGTGATTGAAAGTGCAAGAAGTTGAACTGTAAAGAAGGATGTGCCTAAATGACCTTATAGATTATGGTTATAGATTATGGCTATATATCGTAACATGGAGGGAAAATGGATAACCTTTAAGCTGAGTTTGTCAAAGTTGTCCTACCTGATTTACAAATTTCTTTTGTTTGTCTGTTGATCAATTTCATGTAAAATATATTTGTAAATCAAGCAAGATAACTTTGATGAATACATTTGTTGACATTAATATTAAACTAGTGTCAATTGGGCCTCGTACAGTGAAATAAATTTGATTGTTTAATAATTGATGATTGCAGGATTACATGAATTATAGGAAATATAGGTATCTTCGACTTGATGGGTCTTCCACTATTGTGGATAGACGGGACATGGTCAAAGATTTCCAGCTTAGGTGAGGAAGCATTATTGGACTTATTACTCCCTCTCGCATACGTTTTTTTTGATCCTATAATATATTTCTTTTTTGAGTTTCAATATGTTGATTATGTTTAATTCTTTGATTGCAGGAATGACATTTCTTTTTTGAGTTTCAATATGTTGATTATCTTTAATTCTTTGATTGCAGGAATGACATTTTTGTATTCTTGCTGAGCACACGAGCAGGTGGACTGGGCATTAATTTGACAGCAGCAGATACTGTCATTTTTTACGAAAGTGATTGGAACCCAACCTTAGATTTACAGGCAATGGATAGAGCTCACAGATTGGGGCAGACAAAGGATGTAAGTTCATGATTGTTATCTTACTTTTGCACATTTGAATATCCCTGATTTTTCCTGAAAGTTCTCCTTTCCATTTAATATGTTGCTTGCCTCCATTCAATAATGTTACTAGAATGCTGTTGGCTGGTGAAACAAAAAACATATTCTTCCTAAAGTTAGTTAATGTTGGTGAAGCTACTTAAACATTTTTTTGTGTAGGTTACTGTATACCGACTCATTGCTGTTGGCTGGTGAAACAAAAACATATTCTTCCTGAAGCTAGTTAATGTTGGTGAAGCTACTTAAAAACATTTTTTTGTGTAGGTTACTGTATACCGACTCATCTGTAAGGAGACAGTTGAGGAAAAGATCTTGCAAAGAGCTAGCCAGAAAAACACCGTCCAGCAGCTTGTCATGACCGGTGGCCATGTTCAGGGTGATCTCTTGGCTCCGGAGGATGTTGTGTCTTTACTTCTTGATGATGCCCAACTAGAACAGAAGTTAAAAGAAGCTCCACTGCAGGTGAGTTTTAAATCTGGTAGATTCTAGCTTATTTTTCCCAAGGCCTATTTCACTGCTGCTACACTTTCATGGTATGAGACCTTATCCTTTCTGGTCACTTCAAAACTATGTCGATGTGTTGAGTATACCATTATTTAATGAGAGGGTGGAGTGATGCAATATATAGAAATTTGGACAAAAAACTGGAATCAAGCTATTAACTTTTTGTACAAAGTCATTTCATAAATGACATTGGTGCTTCTCAGGCCAAAGATAGACATAAGAAAAAGTCAACAAAGGCCATACGGCTAGATGCAGAAGGTGATGCAACTTTGGAAGATTTAACAGAACCTGGTGTTCAGGGATCTGAGATCTCTCAAAATGATGAGAAAACAAAATCCAGTAACAAAAAGGTACTTTTATTTCGTTATCTTGACTTTTAGAAGGTTATGTGTCTTGATAGTACAGACAATTAACAAATTACTGGAGCCTCAAATTTCTATTAAGTGCCGAACTACATAGGTCCCATTTAAGGCTAAAGAAGGAAAGCATGGCAGTTCAGTTGTTTGTGAGAATGCCATTAACTCGCATTCCTATTCTCATAGTAAGAGTCCACATTCACCTCAATGCTTGAGAAAAACACACAAATAACATGGACAAGAGATGAGAAGGGAAACTAAAGAAGTGATTGCATGGAATATTTTTTTACACTATTTTGTCTAATACATGTAAACAGCATAGTGGAACTACTACTTTATCTTTCATCCAACTAAACTTTCAACTGTTTCAGGTCAATTCACTAAAGGAAATTATAATTTGATATTATATAATTACTTTCCATATGGCTTTGAGAGTCTAAAGGGATAATTTTTCTAATACGAGCTTCAACATCACAAGTGCTTTTCATGGTAATACAGTTGAGACACAGGATATTATTAAACTGATTTTGATTCTTTCTGAGGAGGCACCATATCATTTTTCATGTTTTGTTTGCAAAATGAATGCTGATGCTGTTTTGTGTTATTCTTTTATCTTATATATTTATGTTATTGATCTACTGTCGTGATGTGGATTTGCTGGGTTTTCACTTTATCATCTGCATCTGGGCTCTTCTGCTTTTTACTTACAAAGTTTTGCTTTTTCTCAGAGAAAAACTTCTGACAAGCAGACTAAATCAAAGTCAAGAAATTCGCAGAGGATGAATGAATCAACTTCAATTGACAATGAATTGGATGATCCTTTTCCAAGTGCAGATCAACCATTGCAGAGATCCAAGAGGCCAAAGAGACCAACAAAGAGTGTAAATGAAAATCTTGAACCGGCATATACTGCAGCACCCTTAGTAGATTCATCACAGAGCCAATACCCTTCCTATGAATGAGTTTGCCTTAACAAGCTAACTTGATCATGGAAACATGAAGTGAATATATTGAAGGTATCGTATGGTGGATTACATGGACATCTCCACTGGAGAGTAAGAACCGAGTTTCCATTTTATCGAGTTAAGTTACTTGAGGATGATGCACAAGTTATTATGAAGAGGCAAACATACATGGCCATGTTTGGACTCTGTACATAATAGCACAATACATTAGAGGACTTGGAAACTTTAGCTGCGTACAGATGTGGAGTTGCATCTGTTTCCCAGTGTTGGTACATATTTGAGGCCTTGTACAACCGCTGCCCCAACTTCAGAAATATTTGTGGAGTTGCAGGAAAATTAGGTATGAAATGATATGATTAGGAGCATCTACCCCTCATGATAGATCAGTATGTATTGTTTTGAGAGGTTTTGGTCAGGAAACTTCGCTTGTACGTTCTTCGTCCAGTTTACCTTTCAAAGAAGTTGTAAGCTGCTCAAAATTTGGGATTTTCGTCAAAAAAAGATCACTTGATTATAAGTTATGCTTAAGTTATACATTGTCAATACTGTTTGTACTTGCAGTACACGTAATTTCTTCAGCTTTTCTATTCTATGTTTTAATATAATGCAGTTTGAAAAAGATCTTTAGTTCGGTATAATTGTCAAAATAAGCGGTCATCAATGCTTCAATATAATCTTTTGTTAGAGAATCTCTATTTTATGAATATTTTATGAATGGAAAACGCTTTTATACAAAGATTTTCAGTGGCTTTTAACATAAATTTGTTATACTGAATGCTTTTTTGAACCACATTAAACATTTGACTGGCATCTTAATCTGCAATTTTGGCATAACAACGTCACTCGAACCAAATTTAATAGCTACGTTTGTACTTTATTTTAAAAGCAGGAAATAACACTAAATTTGGTTCTTTAGTTGCAAAAAGGAAAAGGCTCCGCAAGGACTTAAAACACAGGTGCAATTTGAAGATTTTCCCTTTAAGTCGATTCCTTTTTAATGCATGTAAAACCCAATTGAATTCTTTAGCAAACAAATTTTAAAAATCAACAAAACTAAATCTAAAACAGCCATGTTAAAATCAACACCAGTAAATCTAAATACTGCCACATTAATATGTAAAGTATTATCCAACTAATAAAAGTATCTCCAAGGTTCAAACTGCCAAGACACGACACGAGAAACGGAATGTTTCTTTTGCAGTTCATCCCATCCCAGTAAACCATTTAAAAAGCCTTACAGGGCAAGCGCTTGAGCATGGTGGCTGATATGATCATCAATGAAAGAGGCAATGAAAAAGTAGGAGTGATCATAACCAGGTTGCAATCGCAGCAGAAGTGGAACATTGGCAATCCGGCATGCCTCCTCAAACTTGTTTGGCAGCAGCTGATCATGTAAAAATTTGTCATCGTCCCCCTGGCCACACACAACAGCAGATGAAAGACTATATTAAAACAAACGCAGTACCCAGTTTCATCATACTGCTTGGGATAGATACAATACATGGTGCTGAAAACCATCGATCAAATAATAACTACCTTAGTTCCATATCATTCAATACCAAATTCTGATTCAAGAGTTGTGGGAACTGATTAGAATACCATCCAAAAGTTTATTTAAGCATTTAACACACCTCACAAAATGCGTCAGTCTATCATCTTTGCATGAAAGGCAAATTACTCAGGATAGATACTGAAAATCCTAAAAGTAGCATAAACACAGTGCCACTGAAAAATGTAAAACCTTAAACAGCAGGGATAAATTCCATGAGATGAGATAAAAACTGTGCCAAGCAGCATCTTTAGGGCTTCTCAGCTATACCGATTTGAGTTACTAATGATATGTACGCTGTCCTTTGAGTGAAAGTGTCCATATGCAAATATTCCATTGTAGTGTTTTTGCTTTTGTATTTGGTGATCTTCATTATTGAATTTAAGAGGAGGTATCACACAGCATACTCTTAAGTCTTCTCAAAGGAATAAATAGCAAAAAAAACAAACTTTAAACTCCAACAAGTTCCTAGAAATTTCTGTGGCAATGCATCGTAAAACTACATTAAATCAACGTAAGCTTTACCTGATCAATCAAAATCGTGGCAGAAAACATTAAATCAACGTAAGCATTACCTGATCAATCAAAATCGTGGCAGAAACATCACGGAACTTTGAAACTAGGCAAGTTGCATCACATTCCTGCAAATTTGAAATTAACCAAGTGTATCAGGAAATCTTGAAGAACTTGGGTACAAATTATACATTCTTTACAGCATATTACCTCCCAGTCAACTTTGTTGCTACCCAGATAATTGGTGAAAGCCTTCTGCCCCCATGGACAGTTTATAGGATTGGCAATTGGTGCAAAGGCAGATACTGACTGAGATAAAACAACCCAAATAAACAGAAGTTCAGTGTCTTAAGTAATGAAGATTGCTTCAGCCCCATCATCTAAGTAAAAAGGAAAATGAAATCCCTCCAACATAGGTTATCTTTTCACAAAGGTCAAAAACATCTTAACTTATGTCCAGATCAGCACTTGGGTGGTATACGTTGAACTCTATAGGAATTTGTTAAAGACATGAAGAGACAATAACTCCAAAGTGGTTTATTCATATACACAACATCGTAATTATGCCGAGTCAAATTAACTAGCACTTTTTTGAGGTTCTTGAGATCAATAAATGGCCTCTAATTAACCAAGAAAGAAGGAAATTAATTGCATTCAGCAAAAAAAAATTATTCCCATGGAGAATCACATTTTGCCACAATTTTAGGTCAAATTTTAATCCGCAGGTTAACCATCATGAATTTTCCATTAGATCTAAAATTGAGTATAAGAAAACTCAAAGCAAAACATTACTCACAAACATAGATGTTATAAAACTAAAAAGAGTTTTCAATAGTTAAGTCATGATCCTTTACCTTGTATTTATCAAGGTTCTTCAGGTAAATCGTTAAAGCCCCGTGACCACCCATTGAATGGCCGGATATAGATGCCCTAGATGCATCAAGCTCAGGAAAATTTTTAGTTATTAGTTCTGGAAGTTCCTTCACCACATAGTCATACATGCGCCAGTTCTTCCACTTCTCTTCTTTAGCATTAAGATAAAATCCAGCTCCTTATATTATAAAAAAAAAGACAAACTATGAATTACCATAGCAATGTAATACAGAAAAAGAACGTTGATACAAGACAATAATCGTAAACCCCAAGAAAAGAAAGCTCGAGATAATCTTCAAAGGCCCAACAAGCATACCTATACCGAAATCCCAGCTGTCTGCTTCTCCTTCCACATTTAAACCTCCTTCAACAAAAGAATCACAGAAAGTTCAGATGAGAAAAGATTAAAAATGCAATATCAAAAGCAGACAAGGGGAAATTACTTGGAGAAGTATCAGGAGCAATAAGAGCGATGCCTTGGGCCGAGGCAGCACGTTGAGCTCCTGACTTGACAATGAAGTTCTCATCAGTGCAGGTCAATCCAGAGAGCCAGTAGAGTACCTATTAATAGTTAACCCGTCAATCTAAATCCGTACAGATTGTTGATATATGTGTAAATCCCATGAATAACAACCTCAAAAAATACTATGCAAGACAAGACCGGGTTTGGTTTATAGGTAAAGAAACAAAGAGTTTATACACATACAGGGAATTTATGGGAAGGGGAAGGAGAAGGAGGGAAATAGATGTAGAAAGTCATGGAGCAGCCCAGAGTGGGACTGAAGTGCTTGTAACGCTTGTTATAACCTCCATACATCTTTGAACTTCCGATCTCGCTGGGGTTTGTTTCCATTTTCTTATCTTGCTTCTAGCCGAAAGCTTGGCCTCTCTGCCTCTTATCTATAACCAGCAATGATAATGTTAACGTGTCCCAGCTTTTCTATCTCTTTTACCATTTTCTTTTCTTGTTAGAAAATTGCCCTTCCATTTTTTTAATATTTCAATGTCAATCTGTAAAGTATGTGATTTGTGGATTATTATCTCGACTCAAAATTAACTGTACTATAAATCGATCGCCATCTTTAAACTCATTATCGAAATTTAATTATTTAATATTTTAAGTTGACAAGCACCTTTGACACCGGTTTTATTGCTTATACCATCCTTTGGAATACGTGGTATATGATCTATTTTCTTACAGGGCTGTTGTAGCATATAGGTTGAATCATCTAACTCAGTATCAGTAGATTCAGATTCTGTTGAAACAGAAACAACAAACTTCGTGTCCGACTCCAAGTCAATGGACCAACGTTAAATTAATTGAATTTGAATATGAAGGTTGACTACACCTAGCTTGACGTCGTTTTAGTATAATTAATGAAAATGTACATTTTAGACTAAAAGTACAATATTCTATAAACCAAAAACTACATTTTAGTTAATTATACTAAAATGATATTGTTTTAATCTCAACCTAAGACTAATGGTGTAAGGCTTAAGCCTCATTTAATAAGTTGGGTGATTCATTTTTATCCTTATTTTTACAGGTGGTTTGAAAGGTGGTCAAATTGGATAAGATCGAACCATAAGACTTAAGCTTGACTCAGTCGTCTTGATAGGTGTTTAATTGATTATGAAATTATTCCATAATACTTAGCGATTATTGGCATATAATTATTTAAGATACTTACTTTGACTCATATGTGATTTTAGGCACAATTCGAAAGTAAAGAAGTTAAAGTGAGTCGAAAGCACAATATTTAGGCCATTTTTTGAAGATTAATTTTTGCTTGTCTTTATGGAATAAGAAGAAGAAAATTATAAGACAAAAAGAAGACCAGAAAAACAGAAACAAAAATTAATTAAAGTTGTTGTTGTGCATGGACCATGCAAGCCCATACAACGTGTTTTATGGAATTAAATGAAGGCAAGACACTGCTAGAAGAAAGGAGCAAAACGGCATTGCTAGATGAAGAAAACGCACTGCCGGAGGACAAGGTAGGAAATGAAACGTAGCGCAGAAGTAAGGAGTAATTAGGAGCAAAACGGCGTAGCATGAAGCAGGAAACGATGTCTGTGTAACACAGACATCCTACAAAAATGTAGACAACTGTGTTAAATGCAAACAAGGAATGTGTTTCAAGAGAAGACATCAGGGGGGGTTTTAAATGAGGCATGAACAATGTGCGTGACCCAACAATTAATTTGTTAAATCAGTGAATAGTAGAGAGAAGCTAGAATAGTGACAGTAGAAGAGAGCTAAAGGGTCTTCACTTAGGACAACATTCAATGGGGGCTGAAACGTTTTTCTGTGAGAGGACCGTGGAAGGGTAATGTCCTAATGTCAGTTTGGAGGTGACATCGACGCCGACGACTTAGGTTAAGCATTTCTTTCATATTTTGTTGTTTCTTTCTCTCTTCTTGAATTGATTGTATTATCTTAGGTATATAGATTTGGGTTTTGTGTATGAATGATCGTATTATTGTTATAGTTCGGTTATTTGTGTATGAACCCATTGGGTATTGTAAAAAGATGATTTTAATGTGCGTTCATTCGAATTGTTTATTTACAAACCCATTGCTAAAATTATGATATAATTTGTAATTGTTATGTTGAAATTCATATGAAGCGATTAATGATTCACAATCATTAGAGATAATATGACCTAGGTTAAATGACACATCGTATATGGTTGTTGCCTTGATTAATCATTTTTCCTAATTCGTAATGCTACTGCTTAATTAAATCTATCCTGGTTATTCGGTATTTAGGTTTAATTAATGATCATATATTGATTAAACACTACCTAAGGAAAAACTCAGGTTAATTATTAACCTACAATTAATAGTTGCTAGGAGAGGTTTAACTACAATAAATCCATGAAATATGTTTAACTAAGGTGTAGGCCAAGATTGAACCAAAGAACCGAGTCCCTACCGAATTCCCCACTTTTATCATTTTTCGCATGTTTTCTTTAATTTGTTTTCATTAGGTTAGTTTTATTTTA
>JAOTJB010144397.1:0-19108 GCA_027123815.1 Erythroxylum minutifolium | reverse complement strand
ACCATCATAATTATAATGATAATATCCATTCCCATTCCTCACTATATTCATTCTCATTCCTATTACCATTCCTCTGTGCGAACCAACCGCCCCCTTAAAGTGAAAACGATGTGATGTCGATTAGGAAAATAAATTGATTAGTTGAGAGAACAATAATGCTGAATAAAGAATGTGAGGTCAGGACATAGGGAAGCAAGCAGCTAAAGGGTGGTTTGGTGTTACTTATCTTTTCTTGTTGTCATTTTTTATTTTTAAACAAAACTTTATTTAGTTATTAATGTTAATATATTATTAAATATTATATCGAAATTAAAATAAATTAAGGGTTAATTACAAAAAAATCTCAAATTTTGTTCAATTTTGTAATTATAGCCTTAACGTAGCGAGAACGCGATAAAATATGCACAAATAGAAAGAACTTGCAACTGTAATCTAAATTCTGAATATTTCAATCCCCTAAGATGTTCCTAAACAAAGATTTAAATAGGACAGTAAACCTAATAGAAATAGGAAACAGAAAATTACAAAAATACCCTTAAAATAATACGAAATTAGAAAAAAACACTCTCTAACTTGCGTTCTAGAGGAAAACAAAATCAACTGGGTTTACACCCTTGTTGCCACGTCGACCATGATAGCCCCCTCAACTTGAAAAAAACTCGACCTCGAGTGCATTGGATCATCTGGATATAAAGGTTCATCTGCAAAGTAGTAAGGAGAAATATTTGTTACATTAAATGTTTTGGAAATTTCGAAGGCATCTGGTAATCCCACCACATAAGCATTGTCATTAATCTTTTGCAGAATGTGATATGGTCCACATTTCTTAGGCTGCAACTTGTTGCAAGTGCCTACTAGAAATCGCTTCTTTCTCAAAAACACCATAACTTGATTATCCACATTGAAGACATGTTCTTTTTGGTGTTGGTATGCAGCTGTCTTATATCTGGCATTAGCTTGTTCCAGTTTTTTTCTTACCTTTGCCTGAACATCCTGCCACTGGTTAGTTATATTTGCAGCAACTGCATGAATTTTAGGCAATTTAATCAAATCGACTGCATATTTTCGTGCCTTTGTGTAGACGATAGAAAAAAATGACCTGCCCAAGGCACTATGAACAACACTGTTGTAGGAAAACTTAGCCTACGGTAATGCACAATCCCACTGCTTAGGTTTATCTCCACAAATACTCCGGATAAGATTGCCCAAGGTTTTATTCACTACCTCTATCTGACCATCTGTTTAAGGGTGATATATGCTACTAAAATTCAGAGATGAATCAAACATCTTCCACAAAGTCCTCTAGAAGTGACTAAGGAACTTGCTATCTCTATTAGAAGTAATGGATTTTGGTACCCTATGCAGACGTATGACCTTTCTGAAAAACATTTTGGCCACATTGGTTGCATCTACAGTCTTCTTGCAGGGAATAAAATGTGCCAATTCTGGAGAATCTGTCTACCACAACAAAAACAAAATTCACACCCTTTAGGTTCGTAGTAATTTAAGCACAAAATCCTTAAATAAATCCTCCCAAATATTCTCTAGAATAGGTAAATTATACAAACTAGTATTCTGAGACTGACCTTTTGTTGTTTGGCACATATAGCACCACTACACAAGATGCATCATAGCCCTTCGCATATGGGGCCAATAATATCTCTCCTTCAATCCAACATATGGCTTGTCACGCCTTAGATGACCAACAAGAACTTCTCTATGTAGATCACGAACTAGCTTCTCCCTCAAGGAAGTTTTGGGAATGCATAGCTGGTTTCCTTTCATAAGAAAGCCATCATGGATGTGAAAGTCACCATCAGTGTGTTTATTTACATAGTTTTCACACATTCCTTAGAAGTCTTCATCAGTGGCATACACACTCTTCACAATTTTGAACCCCACAACCTCTTGACTTGTGTTAACAAGTAGGTTAGCACATCTGCTTAATCTCGTCTCTTAAATTATTGAAGGATTTAAAGTATTAGAATACTAAGTCACATGAGTGGCATCATATAGAATGAATTTGGTACATTTATGACATGATTTATGATTGTATTCAAATGCATAATATTAGCATACACACATGAATTGTGAGTTAAATAAATTGCACTCAATTGACATATTCTAGGATATGAAACTAAAATGAACATGACGTGAATGTGCATTTCCAATGTCTTGTACTTTGGTTTACCAATGACAAAAACTGATAGATTATAATTAGTAACTTGGAATTAATTGTTACAATTGAGAGATTGATGAATTAATATATACATCTAGTCCAGGAAAAATGTCAAGTGGTAAGACAAGTTGACATATGAAAATTAGGATGACTAGACCTATGAAATAAGTGACACATGGCAGTAGAATTAAGTGACAAATATCTTAGAGATTGAATGACAAATGGCTTAGAGATTGAATAATAAATGGCTTAGAGATTGAGTGACAAATGGCCTAGGATTATGGTGACATTTGGCAGGATAAGGTGAGGACAAGTGGCTTGCATGCAAACATGGCAAGTGTCATTGTATTGCATAGACACCTTGCACTTAATAATGTAAACTAATGCAAAAACATCTCCTTCATTGTTTCTGCTATGAACCATCCCTCTCACCACTGAGAACTCACTTCTTCCTCACAACTTTCAACTTCTACCTAAGTTCTATCCATTATCACCTTGTATTTGAGATGATCTTGCACGCATGGAAGGCTAGGTTAGCTTGATAATTAAGGAGGCAATTGAGATCATCAAGTAAGTGAAATACTGATCTCTTGTGATATATGTTAATAATAGTTGTTGATGACTGAATTGGAGATGGATTGATTATGATGTTGATGTACATGAGTGCTAGAAAATGATGCATGAATGGTAATTTCTATTCTGTTTTTGCATGTATGAAAAACAATAGTTTATGAGCTATTAAATGAATGATTTTGAGCTGCATTTTGAGATGAAATTGATGAGGAACTGAGGTCTAATTAATGGACTATTATGAAGGTGTTTTCAATCTAGTATAAAGGTATTTTAAATTTGGAAAATTAGGGATGTAAGGGTATATGTAAGAAGTGATTGTTTAGGATATAAATGAACAGAATTTAGAAAGCCTAAATGTGGCCAAAATGGAAGTTATATTGATATAAATTGAGGTAGCTTTTAAGGACATGTAATCTGGAAAAAATGCAAGTGTTAGTTGTGCTTTAAAGTAAGTGAAATTTCATGAAGAATTGAGGGAAATTGGATAGTGCATGTTTGGGGCACTTATCCCACGATCGTGGAGGGATGCTTTGAAATGAAAAACTTTTTTGTTTTGTGTAATTGTTGAACCACATAAGGATAAGTCATTTTACATTGGTGTATTTGAACTTGATTGATACTTGAAATGAACCTAAATTGTGTTGATTGCAAAACAAACTACTAGTTTTACACTCAAAACAACAAGTATATGGGTCGTAACTTGTAGTAAAAAGCAGATATCGATCCCACGAGGATTGTGCTTAGGCACCACTTAATTCAGGTTGCTCTTTGTTTAAGAACCAATTTTAATGAATATAAATTGAAAATTAAACTAAGTCAAACAACTAACAATGAACAAATGATAAAGCAAAAGTGCAGAAACTTGAAATTCAAGATTTAACAATTAGAGATCACTTTTCCCTATCTTATCTCCCTCCTATCTTGTTAACTGAATTGTGCCTCACCTAAGATGTCTTAATTTATTAACTAACATCTCTTAAGGTGTAATTATTGTCCCAAGCCAAATTAAATGGAGATGATTAAGCAATCTCTCAATCTACAAAATTAGTCCACCAATTCAACTAGTTATGAAGTTATCCTATGGGTAATCAACTAACTAGCCAAGATCTTTCTCTAACTAATCAATTAACTTGATAAATGTAGGTATATAGAGTGCCAATTCTTATTGTATAGCCCTACACAATTTACCCAACTCAATTTCTCAATATATCGCAAGGTATAAGCTCAACATTCATCAAAAGCATCATTTATTCAAATCAACATAATAGGATTTCAACAAGTAGTTCAAAAGTAATCTCTACAAATAACTCAGCCACTCATAATGTCATTAACATCCCTAACAACCAAACAATACATAATAAAGATGCTAGAAGAGAAAAATGAAATAAGAACTAGATGAAGCAAGCTCCTCCTTTTTTTTGCCCAAATACGAAAAATCTGGAGTTAGTGTGCTCTTTGCCAAATTTGGAATGGAAATCTTGATTCTCTGTCTCTTTCTAGGCTATAAATCTACTTTTTTAGCTCAAGGAGGCAAGTTCTCGCGACTCTCTCTTCGGCCCAACGGATTTGTGCCCTTATATAATCACAAAAACCTAAAAATAAGTGAAACCTGTGTGTCTCTTCAGGCTAGGGATCCTACGATCATGGAAATTAACATGAATCCCATGATTGTGTGGGTTCTTGTCTTACAATTCGTCCACTTTTCTTCTCCTCTCTTAGTCCCTAGCTCAATCACAAAGGTGACCACCCTCCATTCCCTACATCAAAATGATCCATTCTTACTCTAAATCAACGTGAAACATAAAAGAACAACCATGAAGATCAAACTAAACAAAAACATACAAAATAAGTCCTAAAACACAATAATAATAACCTATTATGCAAGAAACACATATTTAGAAAAACACACACTAATGCACAACTATCAACTTCCCCACACTTAAATCTTTGCTTGTCCTCAAGCAAAATCAAACACAACCAATCAATTCCATAACTTCATTTTCACAAAGATCAAAACATGCAATCCCTTAAAGTTTGGCTAACTTAAATGTCAAGCTACTACTCATATCATGACTACTTTCATTAGTGTACATAAGCAAACTCAACTTATGGCACCATCACTCAAAGATAAGTATAAATGAAAAATGAATCTTCCTCACGGTTTCACTAATTTCTCTTAAGTATTTGATGGTTAGTGTTTTGCTCAAGCTCCCTATAGGAAATTGCACTACTATAGGCTTGCTAATACACCAATTCTCCTCTACATTGGTTACATGCATAAAAAGATCAAAAGGACTTGCTTCGGGTTGTAATGTAGTAAGGGTTAAGGTTGGTGAAACGAGGTAAAGGATTTAACACAAACATTCATAAAGTAATAAGTGAACAAAGTGATAAGAAAACATATTTCTGAGATACACAAATGTAAATATACTACTAATCCGCACTTATTGATGCTACTAAAATGTTCTTCCTTTTTCTTTTCTTTTCTTTTTCTCTTTTCTTTTTTTCATAAAATTTAAGAAACAATGAACAAAACAACAACTAATGCAATGTGATCCAAGAGTAGAAGTATCACTTAACTCATCTTGGAAAAAAATATAGCAAAAATCCCAAACTAATGCATTACTTAATACTCTACTAAGCTTGTGAATGGATAGGCTAATGGGGTTTCAAGTTTTAAAATGTGGGGTGTTTTCAAGAAACAAAAGGGTTAAGGCTCAACAAAGGTAGCAAAGGATAATAAAAAGTAGGTCATTTAGCCAAAGGTTAACACAAAAAGGGCCTTAATCATCTCTGTTAAGCATGCATCCAGTAGACTCAAACTGATTCAAAGCAAGTTTTGAATCACACAAATAAAGAAATAAAATGACTATAGATGGAGTCATATAGGTTAAATCCTCACATTGGCTCAAATGAAAATTCATTATGCATCTCTAAACTACCTCATTACTCAAGTGTCAAATTCTGATTAAGTTTATGCAACCAACTACTTTTCATCACTTAACATGGTTTACTCTCTACTCAAGTAGCCGAATCTGAGTTCAAGCATACATTCAATCTCATTTCAACTAACATGACAGAATCTCATGGCAAAAAAAATCAAAATGAATCAAGTGTGGTTCCATTGCTTAACACAAAACAACATAAAACAACCACCTAGTATGCCTAAAACATGTATCCTAATTAACAAAATGAAAACAGTGGCTAAAACAAACTAAACAAATGCAATTCACAAAGAAAATGTCATCTCCCCACACTTAGACAACACATTGCCCTCAATGTGTCAAGGCAACCACAAAAGGAAACCAAAACACAAAACCCAACCTCAAACAAACAAGAAAAACAACTAATGAGGTAAATAAAACAACGTAAAAAGTAAAAGGTAAGAAAGCCCATGAAGATTATGGTGGCAAAGGTGTAAGGGAAGGGACTTCAATGTTCTTCATCCAGATGAACTTGAGGAATTTCTTTTTAATGTGTTGCTGCTCCTTATGAACTTGTCTCATCTAGGTGTTGGGCTCATTAATTTGCAGTGACATTTGTTGATGGTTTTCGGCCAATTGGTTGAGGATTTGCTGAAACTTGTCAACATCTGCTGCTACAATTAGTTCATCTTCAATTGCTGCTTCTTAGGGCTCTAGGGGCACCTGAGAGGAGGATGGTTGAGAAGTGGTTGCATCCTTTCCCTTCTTGTTTTTAACAGTAGTGCACGTTTGAGGATTTTGGAGCTCCATAGAATGGGGCTCTAAAATTTGATAGTGTCTTCTCCGAATAATTGGACGCGCAGTTGATCGGTTGGTTTCTGAGTTACAAGCTTCTTTGGAGCCATTAAAGGAGAAAAATCTACAAAAATATTCAAGAGAGAGGTGAGCATGTTTTTGAGAGAGAAAGAGAGAAAAACTTACTAAATCCTTGGATTCTTGAGTGGTTAATGTGAAATAAACGTTAAATGAGTGAAAAATGATGGAAAAAGTGGAGAAAATGCCAAGATTTGAGGGAAAGATGAAGGATTTGTGAGGTTTAGGTGAGTGGGTGTCAATTTTAGAGTAAGAGAATTTGAAGAGATGAAGAAAGAAGAAAGAATAAGGGATTTTTAGAATCTTTCAGCTGGGGATCCAACGATCGTGGGAATCCCTATGCTTCCTATGATCGTGGCTTAAGGCTCCAGTAAGTTTCTGAAGAGCCTTCCCACGTTCGTGGGAAACAGACCCATTTCCACGATCATGGTTTAAGGCTCTAGAAACTTTATAAAGAGCATTCCCATGTTTGTGGGAAACAGATCCATTCCCACATATTTTATACTTTAGAAACCACTATAGGGTATATACTCTATGGTAGCGGGGTGTTACAATTTTAGTATCAGAGCATAGTTTGGCATCCATAGAGCTATATAAGGACATTCAGACATGATAAATAGTGAGAGATTCGAAAAGCGATCACAACTATTTTGTTATAGGTCATCTGGTATAGGCGATCAAGCTAGAGAGTCAGCTGACATAGAGTCTGGAGGAACTAATAGAGAGTCTCCTATACCTGAGTTTGCACAAATGCCTCCAAGAATCCCTGAGAGGAGGGAAAGGAGATATGTTAAGCTTAGAAAGCAGGGGCTGTGGATTTCTATGGGAGCACAGACCTGCTGAGGCAGAACGATGGTTAGAAAAATTGCAATAGTGTTTGATCAGCTGAATTGCGAGTTAGATGAGAGGTTCGATTATGCAGTTTCCCTACTGCAAGGTTCAGGATATCAGTAGTGGAAGATTATTCCAAGCAATGTCACCAGGCTTTGTAGTTTAACTTGGGAAGATTTTTTGAGGGTGTTTCGAGAGAATTACATGTTGAAGATTTATTTGGACAGAAAGATGAAAGAATTTCTGGATTTGAAACAAAGAAGTCTTTCAGTAATAGAGTATGAGATAAAATTTAACAAGTTGATGGGGTATACAACTGCCTTGATTCCTACTGAAGAGGATAAGTGTAGGATGTTTGAAGATGGGTTAAATATGGAGATCTAAACAAAGCTAGCTATTTCTAATTGGGTAGTTTTATGGAACTACGAGTGGTCTCGATCAAAATTGAACAGTTGTTGAAGGATGGTCAAGGAGAGTACAAACAAGAGTCCAGAGTGAAGAGACAGAGTGAATCTCAAGCTGATTCTGGCAGAAGATTCAGTAAGTGCCAAAATCGATCGTTTCGATTCCAGACTAGATCAAGGCAATCGAGGTTTCGACCGAGAGGTAGATTTGTTTAGGTCGGTAGAGGTAGAGGAAAAGTGCCCTTCTGGCAGTCCTAATAGATGCCTGAGTGTGAGCACTATGGTAAGAATTATGGTGGAGAGTGTAGGAGATTATCATGAGCTTGTTTTTGATGTGGTTCTATTGAGCATTAAATCAGAGATTGTCCTGAGACATTAGGACTACAGTCTGGTATGAGAGAAGGAACAATAATTGAGACGACGGTCGAGCAGAGTACAGCTACTAGATCAGTACAGAGAGGTAAAGATAGAGGCAGGACATAATCAATAGGGCCCACTATCAAGACTGATGTAACCAGCCGCAATCTCAGGCCAGGGTCTATGTCATCAACAGACTTAAGGCACAGAACTCACCAGATATAATTGCAGGTGTGTTAAATGTTTTTAATTTGAAGCATTTACATTGGTAGATCCAAGATTTACACATTCATTCATCGCACCGCATCTAGCATCTAAACTGTATTGTGATAGAGAAATGTTGAATTGTGGTTTAGTAGTGAGTACTCCAGTAGGTAGTACTACAGTGATTGGTGAGGTATGTAAAGGGTGCATAGTTTGGATTGATCAGGCAAAGTTAGGAGCTGATTTGATAGTATTGTAATTAAGAGAGATAGACCTCATCTTAGGTATGGATTGGCTCGGTGCACATGGAGCTGTGATGAGCTGCTATACTAAGGAGGTAGTTCTTGAATCTCCTAATCAACTGAGAGTAGTATTTCGAGGTGTTAATCAAGTAGTTCCAGCCTGATTGATCTCTTCGATGAGTGCTTGAGATTGATTCGAGGAGGATGTGAGGCATATTTAACCTATGTAGTTGACACCCGAACTGAGCAGACCATTTAGGATATTCCTATTGTTAGAGATTTTTTAGATGTGTTTCTGGGAGAACTACTAAGTTTACCCCCAAAAAGGGAGACGAAGTTTATAATAGACCTTGTTCTAGGTACTGCTTTTATATCAATTCCTCCATACAGGATGGCACCAGTAGAACTGAAGTAACTGAAGACCCAGTTACAAGAGTTATTAGATAAGGGTTTCATCAAGCCCAGTGTGTCACCTTGGAGAGCTCCGGTATTGTTTGTAAAGAAGAAGGATAGAGCTCTGAGGTTGTGTATTGATTATCGATAGTTGAATCGGGTAACAGTAAAGAACAAGTATCCTCTACCGAGGATAAATGACTTGTTTGATCAGTTACAAGGAGTTCAGGTATTCACCAAGCTAGATTTGAGGTCAGGATATTATCAGTTAAAGATAGTTAAACCTGATGTACTGAAAAGTGCATTTAGAACGAGATATAGGCACTTCGAATTTTTAGTGATGCCATTTGGGTTAACGAATGCCCCAGCTACTTTTATGGCATTAATGAATAAGGTATTCCAACCTTATTTAGATCATTTTGTGATTGTGTTTATTAATGATATCTTGGTGTATTCGAAGTGTAAAGAAGAACATTCAGAGCATTTAAGATTGGTTCTATAGATAATGAGAGAGAAATAGTTATATGCCAAGTTTAGTAAGTGTGAATTTTAGCTAGATCAGGTAGTAATTTTAGGTCATATAGTGTCTAGATTGGTCATACAAGTTGATCCAAAGAAAGTGGAAGCAGTGATGAAGTAGGAAGCTCCGAGAAATGTGTCTGAGATTTGGAGTTTTCTTGGATTAGTGGGATACTATCGGTAGTTTATCGATGGGTTTTCACTGATCTCAGCCCCTTTGACAAAGCTTTTGAGGAAAAATGTGCCTTTCAGATGGAGTGGTGAATGTCAAAAAAGTTTTAAGGAGCTAAAGCATCGGTTAACTACAGCACCAATATTAGCTATTCCATCTAGAACAAGAGGATATGTAGTGTACAGTGATGCTTCACACTAGAGATTGGGATGTATGTTAATACAGCATAGCAGAGTGATAGCATACGCATCGAGACAGTTGAGGATTCATAAGTCTAATTATTTAGTATATGATTTAGAGCTTGTTGTAGTAGTATTTGCTTTGAAGATTTAGAGACACTATTTCTATGGTGAAACTTTTCAAGTATTCATTGATCATAAAAGTTTGAAATATTCATTGAGCAAGAAAGAGTTGAATATGAGACAAAGGAGATTGATTGAATTGTTGAAAGATTATGACTGTACAATTGAATGTCATTCTGGAAAAGCTAATATGGTAGCAGATGCATTAAGCAGGAAGTCCAATAGCAGTGTAACTTAAGTACAATTATCGAGGTTACCTAACCTAGTGCAATTGAGACCTTTAAATGTTAAACTAAATTTGGGATAGAATGAGGCATTGATAGCTACACTGAAGCTAAGATTAATGCTATACGGGAGAATTAGAAAGGATCAAGGTAAAGATCTCGATTTAGTGAAGTTAATTGAGAAGTTGAAAGTGAATATGGAATTTGAATTGAGAGATAAGACATTATGCTTGAAACAAAGGTTGTGTGTTCCTAATGTGGATGATCTAAGGAAGGAGATTCTGGAGGAAGCACATGTAGCAGCCTATGCTATATCTTGGTAGGAACAAGATGTATAACACGCTGAAATAGCATTTCTGGTGGCTAGGGATAAAAAAGTAAGTGTCTAAATATGTGGCTAAATGTTTAACTTGCCAACAGTTTAAGGTAGAGCATTAGGCTCTGGTTGGTAGGTTACAGTCTTTGTCTATTCTAGAGTAGAAATGGGAGAGAATCAAGATGGATTTTATTATCGGTTTGTCGAGGGCTCCGAGGCAAAATGATGCCATTTGGGTCGTCATTGATAAATTGACCATGTTAGCTCATTTCTTACCAGTAAGAGAGGATAACTTACTAAATCAGTTAGCCCGAAGATATGTGAATAAAGTGGTGAGATTACATAGGGTTCTAGTGTCTATTGTATTAGATAGGAATCCCAGATTTACCTCAAGATTTTAGGGTAGCTTATAGACAGCTTTGGGTACAAAGCTGAATTTCAGTACCATATTTCATCCTCAGATAAATGGACATAATGAGAGGACAATTAAAACTATTGAAGATATGCTCAGAGCTTATGTTTTAGAGTTTCAAAGAGCATGAGATCAGTACATAGCTCTGATCAAAATTGCTTATAATAATAAATATTACAGTAGTATCGGTATGGCTCCATATAAGGCGTTATATGGCAGAAAGTATCATTCACCTTTATATTAGGATGAAGAGGGTCTAAGGATTGTTAAAGGCCCAGAATTGGTTCAGGATACTATTAAGAAAGTGAAACTGATTCGAAATCGAATTAAAGCAATATAAGATAGACAGAAGAGTTATGTGAATCGGTATAGGAGAGATAAGGAGTATCAAGTTGGAGATAAAGTATTTCTAAGAGTATCACTTTGGCGAGATGTGCTAAGGTTCGGTAGAAAAGTTAGCTTAACCCTAGGTACATTAGTCCATATGAGATTATTGAGAGAGTTGGACCATTGACTTATAAGTTAGCCTTACCTTCTGAAATGGCTCAGATATATAATATGTTTCATATGAGTATTCCTAAAAGATATCAATCAAATCCTACTTATGTGATACCAACTCAAAAGATTGAGGTTTTGAATAATCTAATTTATGTTGAAGAACTAGTTAAGATAATTGGCTATCAGAATAAGCAATTGAGAAATTGAGTGATCTCATTGGTGAAAGTCCTTTGAAAAAATCATTTAAGTGAAGAAACCACATGAAAAATGGAAGAGAACATGAAAAGACAGTACCCCTACCTATTTGATCATGCAGGTAAGAATTTTCAGGATGAAATTTCTTAAGGGGGAAGAGAATTGTAATATCCTATTTTTCGGTACATGCTTAGGGTTCAACCCTAAATCAAGCGTTGCATATACATGCATAACATTAGCATTCATACACGAATTGATATTTTTACACATTATAAGTAAGCATATGCACTCATTTGACATATCTCGGGGTATGAAAAATGTTTAAGTGAACATGATGTGAATTGTGATTTGGTATGTCTTGAATTTTGGTATGATTGGATTTAAATTAGTAAATTGGAATTAAATGTTATGGATTGGGAAATTGATGAATTAAAATATACATTTGGACTAGGAAAAATACCAAGTGTTAGGGTAAATTGATACATGAAAAAAAAGGGTGATTAAGCCTAAAAATTGAGTGACATTTGACATAGTTAAATGGTGACAAATGGATTAGTAAATAATTGACAATTGGACCAATTCTTATGTGACATGTGGACCAATCTTGGAGAGATATGTGGCTGATTAAAGGGTGGAAAATGGCAACATTATGAGTGGATTATTGGCAACTTAATTGTTGAACAAACGGTTACCATGCTTTAAGATATATGTCTTTGTAAGTTAATGACACCTAGCTAGCTTATTGATGTGGCAAATTCTAGCACCCAAGTTTCTTCTTCCTTCCTTGTTTCCTTCATTGAAATTGCTCTGGATTTTCCTTTAAAACTTGTTTGAACCCTAGACAATTTGTTGTATGAAAACCACACCTAAATCCTTCACCAAATTGTTAAGAAAACTAGCTGAATGTCATCTTCATTTTGCTGTTTGAAAATCATCTTACTTTCACCATAAGCTTGTGTTGATTTTGCTTGCTTGGAGACTTGGTTTAATCTGAAGTTTTATGTTAAATTGGAAGCCTAATAGGTACGTAACAACTTGAGTTTTATGGCATGTTAAATGGTATAGGAATGATGCTTGAATTGGAATGAAATGTATGAGATATTGGTGATGATAAGTGCTGAAAAAATGATCCTTGTATGATAATTTCTGGTTTGGTTTTGATGGGTCGAAGTTATTGATTTGTAAGTTACTTAATGAATGATTTTTGAATTGGTTCTAGACATGAAATTGATGTGGAATTGAGGTATGAATAAGATGGAATTGAAGTAGAATTGATGAACTATGGTGAAGGGGTGTGGAAGGTGTAGGACGTGAGTTAATTGTAATGGTTCCACTGAATAGACCTCGGTATTTTAGCCATAACTTGACCTATGGATATTCAAATGGGGTGATTTTAATTGTAGATTAAACTATATACATATTTATATAATTCTCATAAAGGAATAGAATTTTATTTCTACCTTTAAAGATTTTGAAATTTAGCTTGAAGTTAAGTTTCGGTTACTATCACTGTTCAAGAATAAATTGTAGTATTTTGGGTATAACTCTAGGAATAATGAACCAAATTGTATAAACTTTAGCTCATTAGAAACTTAAGAAGTGGAAGTAGAAGTGGATTTATTGGAAGTCATCAATATCCTTTCCTCTTTAGTGCCACTGTGGTTAGACGGTCACGCCTTGGTTATGAATATCAGCAAACTGCAGTATCGTGATTGGGAACTTCAATTCCAGTATGTTTATCAAAAAATAGGAGTGTTGACTGCCTGGCCGAACTAGCCTTCTATTCTACCTATGGAATCTATGTACTTTAGGATCCTCCGATATAATGTATTGAGTATATCCAGAAGGATATGTAGGGGGTTTTATACCTTAGAAACTTAGATGCATTATTATCAAAAAAGAAACTTAAGACATAGAGGAACATTTGTTTAGAAGAATATATTACATAGAAACCTCAGTATCCACGTCAGAATGGCCATACAAAACTGACCAGAAACATGTCCTGAGAAAATATGGAAAACTAATGAAGGAAACGGATAAGGACTTTCGGGTAACCCATCCAGCGATGGTGGGAAGCCATACACGATCGTCGAAATGGCATTGCAGTAAAGAAAATGTTCTTTTGTGTGATTTTTGAATCAATTAAGGATAAGGTACTTATCTATAATGCATTTGGACTTGATTAAGGTTTAAAATGAACACAATTTGACGTTAGAAAAATTGGTTAAATGTGTGATAAGTTTTGATTGATAATTGATGTTATACTTTAAGGAAAAGAATGTTTGATAACAATGCATCTAAGTTTGGAATGAAGGAGTGTTAAAGGAATGAAGATATTCATATGAATGCAAATGTATTCCGAAGGATATTAATAATGCATTAGGAATGAATGAATAAGAATTAGGAATTATGTGAAATATTTGTAATGCTAGAAAAGAGTTGGTAAATGTATGGTTAATGAGTTGAGCATGATCAAGTCTACTTCAGGTATTAACCTAAATGTAAACAAGACATATCTAAGGACAATATGTGAATGATTATGAATTATGATTACGGAAACATACCTAGGATAGTCATTGGGCATGCATTGAACATGGCACATATATGTATGTGTATAATTGAATATGTATTTGTTTGATCATGGTAATATTATATACAATGTATGTGCATTTAGATGCTCAAGTCAAATGCCATCAACAAGACATTGCCAAACCATCCAGGCAATAGCATATATGGGAGTGTATTGTGAGTCAACCTAGATGATATCACTATGAATGATTTATATCTATTTCTGTTTAATTCCCATATATTGAACTGTTAATGACTTGATTGTGGTAATTCCAGACTTTAAGGTCCAAGGAGATTAATGTTTAGGAATGTATTGGAAGTGTTTTGTTTGCATCTAAAATCTGAATGATATCTGTTTGCATCTAAATTCTGAATGATTTTTGAATACTCAACAAAAGTTGAATGTCGAACTGAGGTTTGATGAATATAAGATTCTATCTGTCCATCATAATTAATTATTGTTCATGGCATATTCTAGGATTTGATGTATTACATTAAATGCATGACTAGATAAAGGCGTTATGATCAGAGTAGTCAGTTTAAAAAAGCTTTAAGCTTAGAATTCTGCATGTAGAGTTTTGCTTCGTGATATCTGTATCTAACTGAACCCAATATAAGTCAATATCTATATATCTATCTGTATCTGTAGGCACTTAATCATAACAAATAATAACGAAAGTGGAGTCTCATAAGCATCTGCATTAGTACATGAATATAAACTATATGATTATGAAAATACTTCTGAATTATGATGATAGTGTGATATGCCTCACTTGTGTACTTTTGATAAAATGATTAACTGAGATAGATGATATGATTCGTTGAAAGACTATTTTGTATTTGGTTTATATCTATTATGTTTGAGGTGTTGAATGAGTGAGATCATCAATGATGCTTCACTCACTGACTTCGTAAAATTCAACAAAATTACAACGTGACTTTTTAGGTGTGAGACAGGAGACCTAGTTCCTAAGATATTTTAGAAGATTGATTTTGATTAAATTATGGCTTAAAGGTATTGATTTTGATTAAATTATGGCTTAAAGGTCTATCACCTGGCGTCTGAGGAGTTATAGTTATTTTTAAGTAGTTTCTTTACATGTAAATCTTTTGTATAAAGAGAGATGTTTATGATAATGTAAATATTTGTTAAATGAAAGTACTACTAGAATGTAACTTTTACTAATGTATGAAATGAGGAGTTAAGTTTTAATTCTTATATTATTCTGTATAATGCCATATAAGTGATTATGTTTGCTCTAACATGTCATTGTCATAGGATATGTACTTGAATATCCTCTGGATATTTGGGTATATACTTTATGGTAGTGGGATGTTACATTTTTAGAAGCCAAGGGGGTTCTTATATCCTATATACAAATTGTTCAGGATATGTACAAAGGTATAAAAGCTAGAGTAAGGACAATAAGAGGGGATACAGAGCATTTTTCTATAGATATTGGGCTACACCAAGGCTCCTCTTTAAGTCCCTTTCTATTTTTAGTAGTAATTAATGAGCTCATCAAGAATATCCATGGGGGCGTGCCTTGGTGTATGTTGTTTGTTGATGACATTATTTTAAAGGATGTGACAAAAGAGGGGTTAATGTTAGACTTGAACTTTGGAGGGATACTTTAGAGTCGAAAGGATTTAGATTGAGTAGGACTAAGAGTGAGTACATGGAGTGTAATTTTTTGGGACATAGAGTGGTTACCGATATGGAGGTAAAGATTAATTCAAAAGTTATACCACAAAATGAGTGTTTTAAATATTTGGGCTTTATTGTCCACAACAACGGAGAGATTGATGAAAACATAGTTTACTGGATCATATTTGAGTGGCTTAAATGGATAATTGCATCAAGAGTCCTATGTGACAAAGAGATACTACTTAAGTTTAAAGGTAAATTCTATCATTTAGCAATTAGGCTGATCATAATTTATGGAGCAAAATATTGGCCCATCAAACAAGTGCATAACTATAAGCTAATGATGACAGAGATGAGGATCGATGGATATACAACCTTACTAGAAGAGATAAGGCCAAAATATACGACATAACTTTATCGAATGCTGTTAGACCAATGGAGGTTGACAAATTAAATCCTTATATGTTTTGATAATAATAAAACTTAAAAGAAATGGTTAAGAAATAATTTCAGGTTAATTGGATTTAAATATAGTTGATAAGATGGAACAATAGTCAAGGATTAAGATTGTAATAGTCGACTAGTGAGTATCAGAATTAACAACGTGGAATACATGTGAAGATCTTGCCTGAGGATTTTAAATATGTAATCTCAACAGTCAAAGATTGGAGAATCAACCAAATCTGTAAGTTGGAGAGCTGGACAAGTCGATTATCATTTTACAAGTCGACTATCATCAATCAGATCTGTTAGTTGGAAATTTAGACAAGTCGACTATCATGTTATTAGTTGACTATTCAAAACACGGAGCTGAAAGATTCATATAAAAATATTGTGCTAGTCGACTATCATTTTGAAGACAAGTTGACTATAATGCATTAGTTAACTATTACATACCGACTAGTAGACTATCAGTTACAGCTGAACAAAGTTTGAATTTGTCAAACGATTTCTAACATATGAGCAATTCAGCCTTCATATCATTGGTGGAACCTAAAAACATAAAAGAGGCTCTTGAAGATGAACATTGGTTGATAGCAATGCAAGAAAAGCTTAACCAATTAAAGAGGAATAATGTATGGGATTTGGTAGCTCCACCAAAGGATAAAACAATCATCGAAGTAAAGTGGGTAAATAGGATAAATTTTGATGAAAATGGTGATGCTATCAAGAACAAATCAAGATTAGTAGCTCAAGGATTCTATCAAGAAGAAGGTCTTGATTACAATGAAACGTATGCACCGGTGGCTCGATTGGAAGCAATTAGATTGCTATGTGCTTTTGCTTCTCATAAGAAGATCAAGCTTAATCAAATGGACTTCAAAAGTGCATTTTTTAATGGCTACATTCAAGAGAAAGTTTATGTCAAATAACCTCCTAGTTTCGAAGATCATGAACATTTAGATTATGTCTACAAATTCAAGAAGGCACTATATAGATTAAAGCAAGCACTTAGGGCATGATATGAAAGGTTAAGTATTTTTCTAACTCAAAATAGTTACATACGTGGTAAAGTTAATAATACCTTATTTATAAAACATGTTGATCATGATATGTTACTTTGTTAAATTTATGTTGATGATATTGCTTTTGTTGTTACTAATGAATCTTTGTGCAAAGAATTTAGTGATTTGATGCAAAGTGAATTTGAAATGAGCATGATGAGAGAGCTCAAGTTCTTTCTTGGGTTACAAATGAAGCACTTCAAAGATGTCATCTTCATTTACCAGTCTAAGTACACAAAAGAGCTTTTAAAGAAGTTTAACATGTAAGGATGCAAAGATGCAAAAAACCTATGGCAACAAATCTGGTTTTGGAAAAATTTGAACATTAAAGAAGATGTTGATCAAAAGCTTTATAGAGGTATGATCAGCTCTCTTTTATATTTAACCGCATTTAGACCAGATATTATGTTTGCTACTTGTCTTTGTGCTAGATTTTAATCTTGTCCTAAGATTTCTTATTTAAGTACTTGCAAAAGAATTTTTAGATATCTTAGCAAAACAATTAATCATAGATTATGGTATCCTAGTTGTGAGTCTTTTGACTTGTATGCTTATAGTAATGCTGATTATGGTGGTTGTAGGATAGATAGAAAAAGAACTAGTGGTCTATGTCATTTCTTAGGTTCATCTTTAATTTCATAGGCTAGTAAGAAACAAGTAAGTGTGGCTATTTCTACTGCTGAATCTGAATATGTAGTAGCTGGAAGTGTATGTGCCCAAGTTCTTTAGCTTAAACATCAATTACTTGATTATGATGTTGTTAAAAATATTCCAATCTATTGTGATAATACAAGTGCAATTTGTTTGAGTAAAAATCTAATTTTTCATAGTAGAACAAAACATATTGAGATTAGATATCATTTCATACGTGATCATTGTTTGAAAGGTGACATTTGTTTGAAACATGTCTCTACAAGTGATCAATTAGCTGATATTCTTACTAAACCTCTTAAAGAAGATGTGTTTGTGAATATTAAATTGAAACTTGGTATGTGAATTCAATTGGATGATTGAAATTATCTACATACACTTGCACAGCAAAATGGTCGAATTTTTAGGTGAATATGCAATTCCATCGGAGAAAGTATCAACATGATCTATATTTAGGTTATGAAATGGTTCTTCTTGATTTTAGAAATATTTCAGTCGACTAATTGGAGTCTAAGTCGACTGATGTTGAGGTAATAGTCAAGCAATTTTGATTTGCACCTTGACTAATACATCAGGAGAAAAATTGATTAATTGTTTTAGAGACAAACTAGTCGACTATTATAGTCTTAGTCGACTAATAGTCTTCGACTAGTCGACTATTTACATGTCAGTCGACTATAATTTCTATACCTGATTGTCCCACAATTCGTATTTATATTAGTCGACTAAAACCCTTTCAGTCGGCTAATACAAGATCTCAAGCCCAAACTAGTCGACTAGTAATATCTTAGTCGACTATAGGTCATCACAAGCCTTTAAAAAAAACCAATCTTTCCTAAACTCTCCAAAAAACTATCTTCTCCAACCTTTAAAATTCTCCCTCTTAGTCGACTACTTTCTTCAAATTTTTTCAAATCAACACTTCCCATCTTCAATCCTCTTCCAAAAACATAAAACCCATTCTTCAATTCATCAAATCATCTATTCCTTGTTTGAAAATCTAATTTTCCACACCCTAATCCTTAACTTACGAAAATTCATTCTTCTTCTTCACAAATCTCTCAAAATCTTCAAAATGGCTCCAAGGAAAGCTAGTGGAAAAGGAAAACAAGCAGAAA
>JAOTJB010144300.1:0-19113 GCA_027123815.1 Erythroxylum minutifolium | reverse complement strand
TGTTCCTTGAGGTATTCAGGTTGAAATGGATAAATGGACTAGTCGACTATCATCATATTAGTCAACTATTTGAAGAGCGAAGCTGAGCTTAGAAAGGAGAATTTTGAATGCAAGTATAGTTGATAAATGTGTGTTATCTGAATGCAATTGCCGGGCTCTAAAAATCGGGTCTGTCACAAACACTTAAAAGATTTAATATCTCTGTTTCTAAAGGTTTACTAATTAGACTTACCTTTATCTAGGCTAGAACTAGCATCCTTACTTTTAGATGATTCAGACTTGCTCTTAAGATCTGGATTATTATCCTTCTTGCTCCAATTTAGTTTCCAACGGGAAGAACTCGATTTCTGCCTGAACCATACTGACCGTTGTTCTTTGAGTTGCCTCTCAATCTTCATTGATATATGTACCATACCCTTGAGCTCCACATAATGTTGCAACTTTACCATATTTGCAATTTCCTGATTTAAGCCATGCAAAATCCATGCCATGTCTGCCTCTCATTCCCCCTCCACATTAGCCTTAATCATAGCTATCTCCATCTCCTTGTGGTACTCCTCCACACTCTTAAATCCTCAGGTTAGGCCTTGTAGCTGCTAGTACAAGCTGCTATAGTAGTGAGATAGAATTAATCTTCTCCTCATAATAGCCTTCTTCTCCTCCCAAGTTTCAATTGGGCTCTTATGTTTTCGTCTCCTAGTCAAAACAAGTTGATCCCACAAAATAATAGTATAGTCAGTCAGCTCAACAACTCATAGTAGTTGTGACAATTAGAGACTAACTCCACTTTCTTCTCCCTCTCCAAGTATACATCAGGATCATTCTTTCCTAAAAAAGATGGAATCTTCATATTAATGTTTCCTAAGTTTCGATCATAATGATCTATCCTTTGCCTCCCTTCGACCACCTCTATTTTGATCAAATATGCTATTGCCCTCTACCATATTAAAATCATCACTATCATCTTCCTCCTCGTCTTCAACATGGTATTGTCCCATTTCTTGTCTATGAAAAATCAAACTTCACGAACTTGATTCCTTTGCAAAGTAGCAATGGCAACATCTTGTCTTTACATCTTATCCAAGATTTCACTAAATCTAACCTCCATGTGTTCAAAGTGTTGATGCAAAGTTCATTGTTCAAATGTCTCTCCAATCCTTCCTTCTTCATCCATTATAGCAATCTGACAAAGAATGATTTTGTAAAGAAAGAAAACTAACAAGTGTTTTGCTTAATAAGCATTTCACTCATTTAGGGCTTTTAATCTAGAATGTAATCAGTTTTGCCTTTTACCACTCAATTCACTTAAATTAGTTCTTTAAGGAACTAAAGAAACTCATATCAAAAACAATTACCTTGTAATGGACACCCAACTTATTCAAAGAATGCAACCAAATTGAGGAACAAAGAAAATAGGATGAGGGTAAGGGCATAAATGGTGAAACTAGACAAGATAGCAAAGAAAAGGAGATGAAACAAAGATGAATCAAAACAATAATAATAATACTATTCTGGATTTCAGATAGGAATAAGAAAATCAAGTACTTCCCTTTTGCTAAACTTAAATATGCCCTCTTTTGCAAAAATTGAGCCTCCACTCTTTTCTTCTTTTTTTCTTTTTCTTTCATTTCGTTTTTTCCTTTTCATTTCTTGTTTTTTCTAACAAATCGCAACTAAGGCTATCAAAAGAAGTAAGAAGGCATAGATATGAAATAATAAGAAAGAGCTATCAATTTAGAAAAGTAATAAGATGACTAGATTTGCAAAGTTTGAGAAGGACATAAGAGAAAAGATTACAACAAGAAAACAACCATATTTGCAAGATTTGTAAGAAATGTGTATGGAAGAAAACAACCAGATTTTCAAGATTTGCAAGAAACGTTTATGCAATAAAACAACCAAGATTTGCAAGAAACGTTTATGGAAGAAGACAACTAGAATTGCAAGATTGTAGGAAAAGTGACAAAATTAAGTAATACGCACTAAACTGATTTAGAGCAACCTACGCTCTGATATCAACTGATGTGAACCCTATAAATCGAGATCTAGGAATCCACAAACAAGTCGTTGAAAGGAATTTCCAGATAAGCTAAATCAGTTCTATTTTCCAGAAAACCTTGACCAATGTTTTAAGAAACACGAACCAAAGTTATAAAGAAGGATATTGACTCCACACTCTAGGAAAAGAAGCAATTGAGAGTGATAAGTTAGATGAATGCCACAAGGAATAACCTCAATAAGTTCCAAGTTCAATGAAGAACTAACAAAGTAAATAACCTCACTGAAAAAATAAAACAAATTCCAATCGATTATATATGCTAAAGAAAACCCCAATCAATATGCTAGCAATGATCTATTCCTAAAAGTTAGGAAATCCCTAAGATTTAGGAAAACCTTTTCAAAGTGATTCATAAAGCCAAATATAGAAAGTGGACTTTAGGTAGCCCAAATCTGTTACAGATCTCCTAAGTCATCAAAATAAAATAGTTTTCTAATTAGGCCAAATAAACAACTAATTAGGCCTATTTAATGCGTGAATTAAGGTGATAGTACTTATTCATCTCTTCAAGCCTAAATTAGCTTCCATTGTTGCTTATTTAGCCCAAACATCTTCAATCAGTCCATTAAGAGCTTCCTTCATTCTTTTAGCTTTAGCTCGAGTTACTAGACTCCACCAATGTGTAATGGATTATCAAAACATGTTGAACTAGATTGCACCATTCTTTGCGTGTCCTTATTTAGGTTCCATCATTTGCCCACAAAACATCACTTTTGTATGAAAACCTAGGTTTTAAGGTTATACAAGGTCGTGTGCAAGGCTATGCACAGGAATATGTATAATTAGAGTCTGTTGGATATTGCAAAAGTGCATGGGCAAGTAGAAGTGCACGGCCATGCGCTGCCTCCATCCTTTTGATTTTTTGTTTTATGTTGCGTTTTTGTTTCAATTCCTCTCCTTTAAGCCCATGAAGGCAATTATCACATGTAAACACTTGAAGTAAATTAAGTACCAAATATATGAAAAAATTATAAAATATCAAGCAAGATACATCAAATATGAGTTGTAAAATATAGTCAAATATCCATC
Organism: Erythroxylum minutifolium; assembly: GCA_027123815.1. NCBI lineage: Eukaryota > Viridiplantae > Streptophyta > Magnoliopsida > Malpighiales > Erythroxylaceae > Erythroxylum > Erythroxylum minutifolium. Next base: position 16,025 of record JAOTJB010144300.1, on the reverse strand, counting down.
TTTCAAACATATTTGGTTGTCCTCAAGCAAACATAATCAAAATTATAAATTTTAAAAAATCAATCCATCGTCTCAACCGGTCCATTCATATTATACATCATTATACCCTATTAAATCAAATTAACATACAATTAGAGTCAAGTTTTTAAAGAATTAACTTCTTAAGCAATAATAATAGTAATCACATCAATAATCGCATTGAAATCAAAAGTATACATCTTTACACCCTCACTAAGATTTCACTCAATGCACTCAGGTGTTCAGGGTGAAAAGTATCAAAACTCTCAATTAATGTATAGTAGAATCCTTACCATAGGCTTGCAATAAAATCACATATCTGCCACTTATGTATAAACTAGAAACAAAAACTAAAAGGTATTTATAGGATTGTAATGGGACTTAGGTATGGTATGGTTGGGATAATAAAAAGGCTAAATTGAAGGAAATTTACTAAACAATATATTTCAAGACTTATTTACAAGTATACATAGGTCCTTTCAATGTAATTTTATTAGTAATATAAACTTATTCTTCTTTTTTTCTTTGGTTTTTCTTTCTTTTTTTCAACATTCCAATTAGTACCATAATTCACAAATATTGGACCTTTCATAAATTTCAAGTCTCAAATAAGTAAATAGTGTAAATAACCTTCAGGTTTTTAATAAAATTAATAGGTCTTCAAAGAAAAATATGATAAAGGTATATAATTTGGGAAAATTCAATAAAAAAGGCTAAGGCTTAACTTGGTTATTCTTAAAGGTAAATTTTTGGGTATGGTGATTTCAAAAAAATAGGCCAAAGCAAGTTGGTGAATCTAATTGCCTTCATCATATCAATGCTTCTAATTTAACCAATACGGTCTCAACATGCATAATAAAAGCAAGTTCTTGAATTATCCTATTATACATGATAAGATACATAAAAGACTAACAAGAGCTTTAAAAATTTTATGAATTTTGCTCTTTAGGCTCAAAAGCTCACAAGAAATGGGTATATATGTGTGTAAATAATATGTAATTTCATTCAACTTGAATATTTCAATGATTAAGAAAAATATGACTTAGAAAACTAATTTTATTCCAACCATATCATCCTTTTCACACCAATTTCAATCAATATTCAACAAAGACATATAGTACTCATGGACAGATCTTAACCAATTTAAAATATCAGTTAGTAAAGTTGAAGAATTCAGTTAAAAATTCAGTTAATCCATCACCATACTTAAAGTTGTACATTGGGAATAATGTACACAATATAGCATAAAAACAAGTGAGAGGGTTTTACTTACTTTCCTAATTGTGACGATTTCTTTGATTCTAATCCATCTAATATGAAACTAACATTCTTGCAAAACATAAATGGAAAGGGGATAAAAAGATAAATGAACATAAAAATAACAATAACAATAACGAGAATAACTAAGAAACATAAAAAGAAAATAACGTAAATGAAATCTACCATGATGAATGGGTTGCCTCCCTTGCAGCACTTCTTTACTGTCAATAGCTCAACATATCTTGTATGTTTAATGTCATCTTAGACCAATAATCAGCATTTTGCTTCCACTCTTTTCTTCACAAAGTGATTTCATAGCCTACAATAAGCCACATGTTATAAGATGATCAAAAGGACATGATTTATCAAATTAATAAAACCAATTTCAAATAATAATGCCCTTTCTAATGAAAATTTGTTTAAAACATAAGGAATAACAAAACTACTTGTATCATCGACTTGCTCGAACAATTTGTCTTTAAAGAAGTGGGAACTCTCTGTACTTAAGGTCACTACCAACACCTCATCAATAGTTTCCTTACTTGGTTCCTCCACTAGTTTTTCCTTAACAACCTCTATCCACTCTTCTTCTTTTTCTTCCTGGATAAAAGCTTCTGGCTCATCTTCTTTAATTATCTTCTACTGCTCCTCTACTTTCTCTTCTTGGATGGAGACTACTTCTTCATCCAAAAGCACTTCTTGTAATGTCACTCCAATCATGAAGCTAGTTCTTGCCTTTTCTTCTCTCTCGAATTCACATCTCTCAACTTTCATGTCAACAAGGAGTTTCATTCATTTATCTACTTCCTCTTTCTCTTCTTCATTTGAGAGTTCATCTTCACTACTAAGGGTGATTGCCATTTCAAATTTGTCAGGATCTTTTTCATTAGGACTAGGCAAACTCCCTAGTTGTTTTTTGAATAATATCTCTACTAGTTGGTCAATTCGATTCACCATGTACTGTACACAAGCCTCTGCTAATGTACCATATTTGATTCTTGAATAGACTCAATCAACATATTTTTTAATGTAGCAGTTACATCCTCGCCTTCTTAACTCTAAGATGGGTGGAAGCTCAAATTATACTCATCATATGTAGGTGAAGAAATTCTCTTATCAAATTCATGTTGACAAGCTATTCTCTCAGCAATGCATTCCATTAGTTGATCTGTAATACTTTCTTTTTCCTATGAAAGCTCTCTTTGAATTATCCCTCCATTCATGAAACCCACCGTTGTCTTTTCTTTACGCTCAAATGCACGTTGGTTAGCTTTCATTTCAGCAAGGACTTCCATTAATTTATATTCCAGAGTCGACTCGTTACATAGATGCTTGGTGCTGTAGATATCCAGCGAAGTGTAATTATTCCATCCATAGGAGTAAAATTTGCTTCATTTTGAATTATAGTTTTTCTCATATACTACACCATGAGGTTGATTATGCATGCTAGGTTGCTCCCATTTATAAGTTGGTGTTCAACATTTATCATTGTAGTGATAACTTCTATGAATGTTGTGACATGGTCTGAACATTGGCTGAGCTTCCAAAAACATATGATAACACCTCACTTTCCCATATGGTGATTTCATAGTTTGCTTAGACATATTATGGCTCCCATAAAAGCCTTGTCTGCTTCATCCTTCCATGGTGAGCTGTGACTATAACAATGAATCGTATTTGTTACAATAAACCACAAACTCAAGCTCAAGTAGAGAAATTCAAAAGATAATTAAATTAATAAGCCACAATTACAATAAGATACAAATAAATAAAATAAAATAAAATGAACAAAATAAAAGTAGATAAAAATAAATAAACAAAATAAAAGAAGATAAAAATAAAGGCAAAAACAAAATAAAAATAAAAACTAAGATAAAACAAAATAAAATAAAAATGACTGGAGTAGTAGCATTTTAGTCTTTCCCAATATTAACATATCCAGCAACAATGCCTACCTAAAGCGTAATAGTCAATATTAAATAACTGCAAGTGTACGACGTAGCTATAGCTAATACCAGCAAGTAAAATCGATCCTACAATGACTATAAATACTAATACTCTCCCTTCTCCTATTATCTAGCCTGAGGATTTATTTTAGATTTTAATGGAAAGAAACTAAAACTAAAATAAATAAAATAAAATAGGAAACAATAATGAACATAGAGATGGTGGAATTCACTTAAAAAACTATCGTTATCAGAAATCAGTATCAAGGCTCGAATCCCCCTAAAACCTTAACAGATTGATCTTTTATCATGCAATTTTTTATTGACGTATTGGACTGTGAAGACTCCTAAGGTGTGCTAGTAGCTAACCTTGAGTCTATTAACAACTAATCCTATGGTCTCTAACTAAATTACTCAAGTTAAATCTTATAGGATTGTGCTGCTGATTTATGAGTCCCTTTTTAGGTTTGACCCTAATATGGAGGATTTATATCATCCTATCTCAAAGGTTGCAATCAACTCATTCTAATTATGGTTTTCACACTAGGATTTCTTAATCTCTATATATGAAATCAGATTATGATCTAATATCTCAGGTTATTAGAATATAAATAAAACGCATAATCAGATCACAATATATCAAATAACTAATCGCATTAATAAAAGAATTAAATCATGTCAAAGTATTAACATAAGGTTCATCTAACCTAAATACTAACCGGGTATTTAGTTACATATAATTGAATACGAAATCAAATACACATTGAAAGAAAAAAATAGAAAACAACAGGTTCATAATTCTAAATCTTCCTGAATGTCTTCTATCAAATTTTCTCACAATGTAGAGGCTTGTTCTTGTATTCTGATGGATATCTTGATGAAATCTTCGTGTTTCCTACTTCTTTAAACCAAAATTGAACCTAGAGAATGACTACAAGTTTGGAAATTGCCTCCAAAAAGTCTTCTCCTCTTCTGCCCACAGAATGTCACTTTTATATGAAAATCTAGGTTTTTTAGTTATGCACATAAGATGCACCACCACAAAACGTCATTTTTATATGAAAATATAGGTTTTTGGGTTATGCACGATCAAGTGCATGGTTTTGCACAGGAATGTGCATAATTAAAGTTTGTTAGATATCGTGAAAGTGCACGGACGGACAAATGTTCACGACTAAGCACTCCCTTATATTGCTGATTTTCTATTTTGTGTCACGCTTTCGTCAAAATTCCTCTCTTTTAAGTCCACGAAGGAAATTATCACCTGTAAACACACTTGAAGCAAATTAAATACCAAATATGTGATAAAAGTGTAAAATATCAAGCAAAATACATAAACTATGGGTGGTAAAATATAGTCAAATATCCATCTATCAACATGCAAAGGATGGTACAATCTGGTTTAACATATTTCGATGATCCCTTACACATTGGTGGAGGTCCAATAACTAAGGCTAAAGCTAAAAGGATGAAGGAAGCTCTTATTGAACTGATTGAAGATGTTTGGGCTAAACAAGCAATAATAGAAGCTTATTTGGGCTTGGAGAGATCAATCAGCCCTGTCACCTTAATTCAAGCCGTAAATCAGCCTAGTTAGTTATTTATTTGGCCTAATTAGAAGACTATGCTATTTTGATGATTTCAGAAGATTTCTATCTGATTTTATGGTTCCTAAAAGTCCACTTTCTATATTTGGCTTTAAGAGTCAGTTTTGAAAAGGATTTTCTAAATCTTATGAATTTCCTTACTTTTAGCAGTAAATCATTGCTAGAATATTAGTTAGGGTTTTCTTTAGCCTATCTAATTGTCATCTTTTGTACAAGAATACAAACTGGAATTTTTATGAAATTGGTGAGGTTATTCACTTTGTTGGTTCTTCAATGAACTCGGAACTTATCAAGGTTATTCCTTGTGGCATTCATCTAACTTATCACTCTCGATCTCTTCTTTCTTAGATTATGGCATCAATATCCTTCTTTTATAACTTTTGTTTGTGTTTATCTAAACATTGGTCAAGATTTTCTTGAAAACAAATGATTGGCTTTCTTGGAAATTCTGTTCAACAACTTGTTCAAGGGTTCCTATATCTTGATTAATAGGTTTCACATCATCCTCATAAGATACAATATATCCAAGGAAAACCACACACGAAGTCCTAAATGTACACTTCTCCACCTCCCCAATCAACTTCTACTCTCTCAAAATTTCAAATTCCAATCTCAAGTGTTCTAATTATTATGTATAACTAAATTCATGCTAAAAATATAAAGTAATTAATAATCATCAAATCCCCCTATACATGAGCATTTTATTGTCCTTAAGCAAATCATTTTGATTACTCTTAACTTACATAGGAAGCTAGTAAAGGAATGAATTTAACAAATTAGTCATATCATTGAAGATTCGCCATTATTCTTCTAAATGCATATTTCATCAAGTCATAAATCAATTCAGTTAACTCCATAATCCTTAAAACTTTGACTCATTCGAAAAAAACACAAATTAGTTCATAAAATGAATATAGATGAGAAAAATGATTCAAATTTTAAAAAATTTCGTAACACTTACTGAAAACTAACTTTTAAATTAAAACAAGAGCATTTAAAGCTTATTTTAGAAGTCTATTAATCTTTTATGTAAAAGCAAACACCTTATCGTGAATCCTCTCAATTTCTTAATTATGTCACTATTTTAAATGGCTACTACTAATTACTATTCTTCAACATTTTTACCTCTAACAAAGTTAATTTATTCAATGCTAACTTATTCACTTTTTTCTCATCATTCTTTCTTTTTATGTGGGATAATCAAAATGATAAAAACATTTTTAGCAGTCAATTTATTCAATGCTAACTTATTCATATTTTTTCTCATTATTCTTTCTTTTTTATGTGGGATAATGAAAATGATAAAAAAATAATTACCTTCTAACTTAATTACATGCTAAATTATACAAAAACTTCTTATGCAAATCAAGTATCCAATCTCAAAATTGATGAAGCAAATTAAAATAAACTTATCAAATCTCATAACAAGTTTTCAAAACAAATTAAACCTTAATAATGACAAAACATATTATGAATCATCTCAATCAATATTCTCTCAAAGTTAAAATTTTCCCATAAAAGTTAAAATTTTCCCATAATTGTTCCTATTAAGCTAATTATAAAAAATTTGATATTATAGCAGTTAATCACTCCCACAATTTAAGTTGTACATTGTCCTTAATATACAAAACATGCAAGAAAAATGAAAAACATATAGATCAATAAAAAGAAGGTAAGGATAACTAGTACTCTCCAAATAATAAAAATATGGTCAGTCTTATTCAATTCCATCAAGATCCTTTTGGTGCTGGTGAAATGTGATCTCTATTGTATGGTAATGTTGCTTATATGGCCTGAAACAATCCATCAAGGCTCAACTCAAGTAAGATAATCATGATATAATTATAAAATAACATCAAAATAAAATTTAAACCATGAGTTTAAAACTATAAAAATACTAAACTACTTTTAACAATCCTAAAAGCTACCAAATTAAATAGAAACACCTAAATATTAGGTTGTCTCCAAATAAGTACTTCTTTACAGGTCTTCTGACTGGACTTCTCCTTAATCAATTCATTCATCCTAGATCTATAATCAATGGCTTAATTCCTCTCTTCTTTGAAATCCAAGGCTTATTAGCTTTCTCATATTTTAATTGATTTTGATCATCCATCTCTTCTTCTTCTCCCTAGAGTATGTAGGAGCACTCTTTATTTAAATGAACCATCAATAAGTCACTAAACCTCCTCTGATTTGAAAGGATATCCTTTAAGTATTTGGTATGCTTCCGCCTTAACAAAAAGAGCTTCAATAAAAGACATGTTAACATTAAATGTTTCAAAAAGCTCTATAAACTTACCAAACTTATCCTCTTTTATCTATCTTAAGCTTGCTTTAGTTTAGAATTATTAATTCATGTTATTTGTCATCATCCTTATCTTTCCCCTTCTCTTCTTCAAACAATTAAATTTAAAAAGAAAATACAATGCCGAGGTTAACATAATAAATAATGCAAAAAGAAAACAAAATAACAAATTATTAGATTAATAAAATAGGTCTTTCCTAATATTATAGTCTCTAACATTGATATCAAAAACTTCTAATATAATTTGATATTCTTCAAAAAACAAGAAAAATTCTAAAATAAATCACTAAGACAAGTGCACCTATCATTTTTTATAGTATAGCTTTGGTGAGTTTGAGTGTTGATCTCAAAAGGATTGTAATTACTAGTAATAATCATTTTTCTTATTACCTAATCTAATACAATAACTAGTTGAGTGAAAGACATAAGTAAATAAACAAAAATAATGAGTTAAGAATCATCAGACTCAAACAATAGATAAGAATAACAACAAATAGTTAAATAATATCTAGAAGAAGAATCCCTTATAGAAGTTTCCTATGCTTGATTTCATTTTGATTTAATGTTTAATCCTAGTTTCTTGGAATAGAAGAAATTATGAAGTTGCAACTATATTCTTTCATATAATATATATCTTATATAGTTAATTTCATTGATTGACTGAAATCTCTTTCTAATCAAAACCCTTAAGAATGCATTAATTTGTCTTTAAAATTCTTATGATTGGTTTGACCTCAACCTATTACAGTTTAATTTTCTTAATGCTATTAACTATCATTCCCTTAGATATTCTTAGTACAAGATTGATATGACTAATCTTCAGTGAGGCAGGAGATAGCTAAACATAATTTAAGTAACTTATTTGAAAGGTGTTTAGTGAATTATGACCCCCAAAAAATGGGAGTGAAGAGAAAGCTCCATAGTTAGAACATAAACTTCCTCCTTTCACTCTTAGGTATAAGTCCTTTGGGTCCAATTTCTCTTATAATGTGATTCCAAGTGCAAGTCTAATGAATTTGAAACAGAAAAATTGTTGTAAGTTCTTTTATTAAATCAAAATGTTATAGGAGGTTTACACTTATATCCAATATAGGAAGCTACATTTGTTGATGAATGGTTATACAACGGTGGACCTTATGAGCTAATTATTTTACACTTCTTACTTGGTGTAGCTTGCTTCATGGGTCATGAATGGGAACTAAGTTTTCATCTAGGTATGTACCCTTGTTGCAGCAATTACTGTTGTTTTCTTGATCTACTATTGATGATATCAAAGGCATCAACCATCCATTTTCATGGATAGAATAGTACTAAAAGATGATTATAAGCCATCTATTGAGCACCAAAGAGGATTGAATCCTAACATGGAAAGAAGTTAAAAATAGGTGCTCAAACTATTTGATGCCGAGATAATCTATCCTATATCCGGTAGTGAATGAGTTAGCCCAGTCCAAGTAGTCCTTAAGAAAGGGTGAATGAGTATTGTAAATAATGAGAATAAAAATTCATCCCCACCAAAACAATGATAGGTTAGATAATTTACATTGACTACATAAATTTGAGTAAGGCAACCCAAAAAGATCATCTTCCCCTTCCTTTCATTGAGTAAATGCTTCACTGGTTAGCACAGAACTCTTATTTTTGTTTCATGTATAGTTATTCTAGTTACTTTCAAATTCCTATTCATCCTAACAACTAAGAAAATATCACATTTACATATCCTTATGTTACCTTTAGTTGTGGGAGAATGCCTTTTGGTCTTTATAATGTCCCTGCTACTATATTGTGGCAATTTTCTATTATTTATTGAGAAACTATGGAAGTGTTCAAGGATGATTTTTTATGTAAGGCACTAATTTTGATGATGTTTCACTAATTTGTGTAAAGTCGTACATCAATGAAAAAGAAGCTAACCTAGTTAGTATCTAAGCTAAGGATTAAGGTTGATAGCGAAAAAGTTAAAGTTATTGAGAAGATGCTATTGTCCACCACTAATAAAAGCATTAGGAGTTAGGTTATACCTATTTCTAATTGCTAAACCTTTGACTAACTTGGTTCTTAAAGATGTTACTTTCAATTTTGATTAAGAATGCATTGATGCCTTTTTGCCGGTTAAAGGAGGTACTTATCTCTAACTTTACAACCTCTTCATTGGTACCAACCTTTTAAGTGTTGGAATTTTATAGCTTAAGTGCTACAAATTCCATTTGACACACCACGATATATTTGAAAGTGCTTGGTTTTCATATAAGGAGCTAATCCTTAGCTCAAGGGAGCTCATGTAAGCTATAAGTGGCTTGACATGACTTTCTCTTAGCTCAAGTGTCTAAAGCTAGCTTAATGTGAGCTTAATAAAACTAGTTAACAGCTAAAAATCTAGGGATAAGCTCTATTAGACTCAATTGAAATTACACCATCTCATCTTTGGTTATTAGGAATTGAAGCGAGTTATAAATGTGTTCAAACTAGTTAAGCTAGAAGAGCTAATTAAGGAGTATGAGTTGGAGTCGAAACCCAAAGCTTAATGGGAAAAATTGGTGGTGCTAGATAAAGGAATCTGGCTTGCTTGAGTGCACAATGGACATTAAGCTGTACCATAAGCTATAGCACGCCATAATACATCTTCCCATGCATACACTTAGAGTGCAATTTAATTGTCCCCATATGGATACATGAATTCGCCCAAGAAAGGATGAATTTGGCTAATGGGGAAGATTCATCATGTACCTTGCCTTAGAATGAACATAAATGACACCCTTTCACCAAGGTATGTGTACTTTGGATGAAAGGATGTGTTGTTTTGACCAATGGTTATGACCATTCAGGCAAAAAAAGGGGTTCATGTACAATAATGAATGGTTATGAATGTACCATTTAAGTGAATATACATGACTCTTTGCCATATGTCCCTTGGCTAAGAGTCATGATGTTTCGCTAAGAGATAAACTTTTAGAAGAGTCAAGCCTCTTTAAAGGCACCTTTTGGTGGCCTATAAAAGGGAATTTTGTAGTTCCTTTGAGAGAGTTTTTTTCTTTATTCGAATACTACACTCTTTTCCCCATCTTTGAGCCAAAAACACTTCCTTCTTTCAAGTTTTCATACATTGAAGCACTCCCCATAAAATAGTTGTTAAGCTTATTAAGAGCATTGTGGGTGAATCATAAGGATTGCTACTTTCATAATTTAGCAACTCTTCTGACCTTAGTGTGTTGTGAAGAGATTGGTTTACTCCATCCATTCCAACCACGGCTAATTGGAGAAGAAGGAGAAGCCATAGTGGATCTCCACAAGGAAGGAAAAACATCAAGTAATAAGGAGTTATTCCGCTGTGTTTCATCTTACCCTTCTTAGTGACATATGTTGGATCTTGTATGTTTATGAAATCATGAGATTTCTTGTTTGAGTTATGATCTAAAATCAACAAATGGTATCAAAGCTTTAGGTTGAAAGCATGATTTGAAATGATTTTATGATCATAAAATTGACATACATTATGTTGGTATATATTTTTTAGTGCAATCATGATAATGACATGTGAACTTATTTGTTGTTATATGTTCTATGTGTGATAGTTACCATGCCAAATTGAAGGATTTATTGAGAGCATGTTTTGTGAAACAATGAAAGCATGTTGAAATATTTCTAATTAAATGCTATATGCCTTTTTTTGCTATGTTTTAGCATAAAATAGTTGTTTCTCATGCATGTTGGTTGATTGAGTCTTGTTGTGGTAGAAATGCACTTGTGATAATTGCATCAATGTAGATGGCATGTAAGAATATTATTACTGAATTAAATAAAGACCTCAAGCTTAATAGAGATAATTACCCCATTTGGTAGCCCAACCCACCTGTGGCCCATCCAACCGTCCTTATTTTAAATTAAAAACTTTTGAAATGATGCCGTTTTGTCACAGGCCAGGCCGAGCTGGCTCGTGATGGTCAGCCCGAGACATGCTGACCATCCCATGGCCCTACCAATCTGGGTCAAAAATAGGCCGGGTTAAGTTGACTTTGACATTCCTAATTTGGCAATGAAAGGTTCAATTCATCTTAATTGAGCAAGATACACTTGATGAGCTCTTCCATAAGGTCGAGCCACCAACAGTGGGTGGAAACTCTAATGCCTATGAGGCATATAAGAAGAAAGATTCTGCGGCTCGTGTTACTCTCTTGAGTACCATGGTTGATGAACTCATGGTGGATTTGTCTATGCTTGAGTTGGCCAAAGCCATATGGGATTCGGCCAAGACTAAATATGGATATGTTTCTTTGAAGAAACAAAGAGTTATGATTTTCAAGTTTGAGAATTGTAGTAAGAGGGATGACCACACAATGAGTGCCCACTTATGTGAGATGTGACGCATGATTCATCAACTCAAATTCACTGGTCATGTGCTCACTGATTTCAATAATCTGCTCCTTGCATGATGAGGAGTGGCAATTGATGAAGGTCAATTTATGCTACAACTCTCAAATCAAGTCATTTGATGACATTACAAGGCACCTTCTGCTAGAGGCAGAGGTGATGGCTATTAAGAACCATTCAAAGGCATATGTTGTTCTTCCTTTCCCCACAAGAACAAGTTCAAAACGAAGAAGAAAAGGAAGGATGGTCAAGACAATGGGAATGGTGCCACCTTGAAAACTTTAAAGAAGAAGCACAACAGAGCCAAGTTGAAGTGCTTCAATTATGGCAATAAGGGATAGTTTGCAAATGAGTGCAAAACACCTGCTAAGGTACATCGTCTCTTTTTTACTTCATTTGTGCATGTTGTGTCATGCATGTACTAAACTAAATCTGATTCTTTTTGGATTACAGATCGGGAAGAACGGACTACATAGCCAAAGAAAAGTCTTGGTTTGTCACCTTTAAGGAAGTTGCCAAAGGGAGCAAAGCACGTTTTTATGGGGAACAATGCAAGCCTTGAAGTAGAAGGGATAGGAACTTGTAGCGATCCTCTTAACAATGGACATTTGTTATTAATTGAAATTCTATATGTACCTAAGATTTGTAGAAACTTGGATTCTATTTGTTCCTTGTTAAAGTTCAGTTATTGCTTTAATTTCTTTAATAAATATGTGGATATTATTAAAGATAATGTAGTCGTGTGTTCTTGTTTAGTAAACAATGGGTTGTTCGAATTGAACGCAAGGTTGATACTTTTAGTTGCTATGTGTTAAAGGTCACTACTGAGATGACTTGGCATGAGTGTTTAGGACATATTGGACAAGAAAGAATGACCAAGTTGGCCAAACGTGGCTTACTTGGATCATTGTCTAAGGTCTCTATACCAAGTTGCCAATCATGTCTTGTTGGCAAGGCCATAAGAAAGCCTTTTGGCAAGGCAACTAAAAGTTAAGAAGCTTTTCAATTAGTTCACTCTGGTCTTTGTAGACCAATGAGAATTGTATCTAGACTTGGGTTTAGATACTTTATCACATTTATTGATGATTGTACTCGATTTACCCATGTGTTCTTACTAAAGCATAAGTGTGAAGCATTAAGGTGATTTGAAACATACTTGCACTTAGTGGAGAATCAATTGGGTAAGAAGATCAAGTCATTGAGGACTGATCATGGTGGCAAATACAAGCAAATGATTTTAAGGCATTTTATGACCAAAAGGGCATTGTGAGGCAACTCACACTTCCTTGGACTCTTATGGATATGGTGCGATCCGTGATGACTAAGGGCAACTTGGATATTACCTATTGGGGTGATGCATTGCTTAGTACAACATATATTTTGAATAGAGTGCCCTCTAAGTCTGTTGATTCTATGCCATATTAGTTATGGTCGAAGAAATCCCTAATTTAAGCTATCTTCGTCCTTAGGGATGTGCAGTGTATATAGATCACTCTCTTGGGAAATTAGGCCCTAAAGGGAGGAAATGTGCCTTCCTTGGTTATTATGAACATTATAAGGGGTATGTGTTTTTGAACATAAGTCACAAGATTAGATATGTCTTTGAATTAAGAAATGCCAACTTTATTGAGGATGAGTTTCCCTAAAGTTGGTGAATGTTGTGATTTACATGCGTTGGTTGAGACCTTTATGCAAGGTTAGTCTATTGTTTTGGAAGCATCATTGACTACAACTTTCGTGGTGGAATTTCTTCACCAAGAGGCTATTCAAATGCCTCCTACATCTCCACTTGTTAATGAACAACAAGAAGAAGTTATTAAAAGAAGAAGTTCTTGATGAATAAGTTCAAGGGGAGTTGAGGGAGTTCAAGAACCACATGATCAGGCTATAGGGCAAGATCATGATGAGCCTCCTCCCATGCCTAATTTGAGATGTTCAAATAGGCAATTTGGACCAGCAAAAGAATGGAGGATTTTGGAGGGAAGTGAGGCAAACTTGGTGTCATCTAAGATTGATGAACCAAGTAGTGTACAAGAAGCTTTTGAAGGTTTTCACAAAGAGAAGTGGCTAATGGCAATGCAACATGAGATGAATTCGATGCATCTCAATGGGGTTTGGGACTTAAGCTAAATTACCTCCTAGCTAAAGGGCTATTAGGAACAGGCATATTCTCAAGATAAAATTGAATTTTAATGGAACTATTGAAAAGTATAAGGCTCGATTAGTGGCCAAGGAATTCACGCAAAAAGACGGTATAGATTTTAAGGATACCTTCTCTCCTGTTGTTAAATTCAATTCCATCAACTTATTACTTGCTATTGTGGCTTATTTGGACTTGGAATTGCATCAAATGGATGTAAAGCCACCTTTCTCAATGGTGATTTGAGAGAGGAGATTTACATCCAATAACCTGAGGGGTTTGTTGAAAAGGGTTTGTTGAAAAGGGTCTAGAGCACAAGGTATGTAGACTTAAGAAACCTATATCTAGCCTTAAGTAAGCTTTAAGACATTGGTACTTAAAGTTTCATGATGTAATCACAAACTTTGGTTTTATGATGATGCATGAAGACCATTGTGTTTATATGTATAGTTCTGGGTCCAAATTTACCATTATGATTTTATATGTGGATGACATATTAATAGCAAGTAATGGGTTGAGTTTATTGAAAACTATGAAAGGATGGTTGTCTTCCATGTTTGACATGAAGGATATGGGAGAAGCTGCCTATATCCTTGGTGTTAAGATCATAAGAGATAGGAAAGTTAAGATGTTGGCCTTGTCTCAAGAGCCTTATATTGATAAGATTCTTGCAAGGTTCAACTTGACAAACTCAAAACCAATGAGCACACCACTTGCATATGGCTGCAAGCTTGGGCAAGATTTGTGTCCTCGTAGTACTCAATAAAAGGAGGAAATGAAAAAGTTCTCATACTTAAGTGCCATTGGAAGTCTAATATATGCCATGTTGTGTACATGGCTTGATATTAGCCAAGTTGTAGGTCTATTGGCAAGATATTCTTCTAACCCTAGAATCAAGCATTGGAAGTGTGTGAAAAGGGTCCTTAGGTATCTCAAGGGTACAAAGGACTATTGACTAGCTACTAAGGAGAGAATCTTGGTTTGTATGGCTACATTGATGCTGATTGGGGTGGTGATTGTGATTTGTTCAAATCTTCATCTGGCTGTCTTTATGCTATAATGTGCTATTTCTTAGAGTAGCAAGAAACAAACTTACACAACATTGTCAACAATGGAGGCTGAATTTGTTGCTAGTGCCTCGACTATGCAAAAGGATTTGTGGCTTAGAAATTTTATTTAGCACTTAGGGTCAATTGTGCCTTTGTAAAGGTCCATAACTATCTATTGTGATAGTATGGCAGCTTTGGCTTCAAATAAGGACCCTAAGTATCATGGAAAGACTAAGCACATTAACATGAAGTATCATTTTGTTAGAGATGCAATAGAAGAGGGAGAAATTAAGTTAGAGTACATATCTATGGATCTAATGGTAGCTGACCCTATGACTAAGCCATTGCCACCATTTCATTTTGCTAAACATGTAAAGGTAATGGGTCTTCGTAGATTATGAAATTTTGGTGTAATTTTATCCTTCTTGTGTCACACATGTAAGATGTTTGATAAATAAAAATTTTTATCAATTATTGGTGCATTTCACTTTGAAACCACAGCAAAAAATGTACGTGTCAATCATAAGTTGAGGTTGGATTTCTCATACGAGCCATCCGCCCTTGTGTCTTTGTGTAAGATAAAGGGATATGTGATTTGTGTGTCATAATTTAAGTGGGAGTCATGAACCAACACATGATAACTTTAGTCTTATGGTCGTCTTGATTATGCATGCATCAAGATAAGGTGATCAAGGTCATCTAGTTTGTATGTCCAGTCATACATACTATCCTATGATTTCATTCTCAATAGTGAGAATAAGGAGTATTTCATGGTTGTTTGACATGATGATGGAGAACAATGGGCATGTGAAAGACAAGAAGAGAAGCATACATAGTGTGATCCGCCTCAAGGAAGTCTAGGATATGACTTGCATGGACATGAGCTTGCAAAAGGAGGCTTAGGAGCTGAAATTGGATCAGATTTGAAGTCTCAATATGCAAGGCAAGGGGTTGAACGAAATTCCCATATCAAAGCCCCAAGATTCTAGTCTAATGTTCCTAAAGATCCATTACAAGATGTTGGAGCTTCAATGATAAGAGCTAGAGCCAAAGTAATGAAGCAAGCATTAAATTGTTTGATCCAAGGCCTTCAAAAGATAGAGCCTATGTTGTTGAGCTAGATTTCATCGCATAAAGGTCCAAAAGGCATTGTCTTACTCCTTGAAGCCCAACATGAAGTGTCCAATGGCCCACATGAAGTACAATTGGGAGAACTCACTTTAAATACCATGTTACAACTATGTGTCACTTAAAAATAAGGAAAAGGACGTGATCTATAAGGTCCAATATGTTCAGATCATGTTTTAATTAGTTTCCTTTTTTGTTTTC
>JAOTJB010144100.1:5125-19118 GCA_027123815.1 Erythroxylum minutifolium | reverse complement strand
TTGTTGCAAGATAACAAATAAAATCAACAATCATCAAAGACACTTTTATTCAATTCAATAAAATAGGAGTTTTAACAAAATAGTTCAAAACAATCCCTAAAACTAAATCAGCCAATCATGGTCTCCATAACATCATCAACATTCAAATAAACTATTTTACAATGAATAGAAGAAGTAAAATTGACAAAAAAATGAATAAAGAAACTCCTTTGCTTCTTTGCTAAAATCTAGAAATTTTGGTGCCCATGTGCTATTTTTCCCAATCTTTATGATAATCCTTAACTTCAATCCTTTCTCAAGGCTAAAACTTGTGTTCTTCACTCAAGGATGGTGTTTTTATAGAAGGGTTTCGTCCTCCCCTGACGATGGAGGCCTAATTATGCTTTAATAGTCCCAAAACCCTAAGTTTAATGAAGCCCCATATTATGACTCAGATTATAATTCCCACGAACGTGGTAATTAGCATGATTCTCACGATTGTGGGAATTTGTAACAGATAGACTCCTCTCTTTTTTCCCTCTTTGATCTCTAGCTCATTCTCCAAGTTGCTTCATCTTCCTTTTGACATAAAAATAGTCAATTCTTACCCCAAATTAACATCAAACATAAAAGAATAAGAATGGAAATCAAACTAAATGAAAACATTCAAAACAAATCCTAAGATATAATAATAATCAACAATTATGCAAGAAAACACATGCTAATTACTTATGAAAACGTATAATAATGAACAAATATTAACATCCCCACACTTAAATCTTTGCTTGTCCTCAAGCAAAATAAAAACAACCAATCAATTATGCAACTTCATTTTCACAAAGATCAAATCATACAATTCCTCAAATTTAAGCCAACTCAAATATCAAGTTAATGCACATCTTATGACTACATTTTCATTGGTGTACATAAACAAACTCAATAATTGACTCCATCACTCAAAGATGAGTAAAGATGCAAAATGAATCTTCCTCATGGTTCTCACTTATTTCTCTCAAGTTTTTGATGGTTAGTGTTTTGCTCAAACTTCCTACCAGAAACTACGTTACCATAGGCTTGTTAATAGACCAATTATCCTTTACAATGATTGCATGCATAAATAGATCAAAAGGACTTATTTACGGTTGTAATGTGGTAAGAGTTAAGGTGGGTAAAAAGAGAAAAAGGCTAACACAAGCATTCATAAAGTAAAAAGCGTATAAAATGGGATAAAAAAATATAACTCCGAGATATACAAATGTAACTAACAGTCTACACTTATTGATGCTACTCACTTGTTCTTCCTTTTTTTCTTTTCTTTTCTTTTTCAACACTTTTTTTTCATTTTTCTTTCTTTTTCATCATACATGGAAGAACTATGAATATAATAGCATATAAATACAATGTAATCCACAGGCAGAAATATACTCAACTCATCTCGGTAAAATTTTCACAATGATCCCAACTAATGTATTACTTAATACTCTACTAAATGGGTAGGTTAATGAGGTTCTGAGTTTTAAAATTTCAGGTATTTTCAAGAAACAAAAGGTTAAGGCTCAACAGGGGTAGCAAGGGATAACAAAAAGGGTAGGTCATTTAAGCCAAGGGTTAACAGAAAAATGGCCTAAATCATCTCTATTAAGCATGCATCTAGTAGACTTAAACCGATTCAAAGCAAGTTCTGAAGGTAATCACCTAAGGAAATATCACTCAGCAAAGAAATAGAATGACTATAGATAGAGTCATATGGCTCAATCCTCACATTGGTTGAAATGAAAACTCATTATGCATCTCTACACTACCTCATTGCTCAAATGTCAATTTATGACTAAGCTTATATAACTAACTATTTTTCATCACTCTATATGGTTCACTTTCTACTCAAGTAGCCTAATCAGAGTTCAAGCATGCATTCAATCCAATTCCAACTAACATGACATAATTTCTTGGCAATATCCATTAAAATGATTCAAATGTGGTTCCATTGCTAACACAAAGTACATGATATGCCTGACCATGCATCCTATTTAACAAAATGCAAACAATGCAATTGGGAAAGTCAAAGTCACCTCCCCACACTTAAATTTCACATTGTCCTAAATGTGACAAGTCACCCACCAAATAAGGGAAAATGACCTCAAACTAAACAAAAGAAATTGAAACAAACAAATGACATGAAACCAAACAAAAAATGACATAAAACCTAACAAAAGAAAAGACATGAAACTAAATAAAAGATATAACATAAAGCCAAACAAACATGAAATGAAATTAAAACAAAAAAGAGAAACAACAAAATTAAAAGTAAAAGGGTAAGAAAAGCTTATTCAGATGATGGTGGCGACGGTGTTGGTGAAGAAGCTTCAAAATTGTTCCTCCGTCAGAAGTTGAGGAATCTCTTCTTCAAGCTACGCTGCTCCTTGTGGACTTTCCGCATTTGGGTGCCGAGCTCATTTAGTTGGGATGTCATTTGTTGAGAATTGGCAGTCATCTGGTCAAGGATTTGTTGAAATCGGTCAACCTCTGCTGGTGTACTCGGTTTCTCCTCCACTGCTTCTTCCTCTAGCTGTGGGATGGTTCGGGGTGTGGAGGGTCAGAAAGCAATTGTATCCCGTTCCTCACTGTAGTATGCATCTGAGGATTTGGGAGCTCCATAGAACGTCCAAATTTTCCATATGTAAAACATATCGTGCGGCATTATGCACAAATTTTCCATATTAACATTATAAAACATGCCCAAAGCTGAAGCATTATGAGACATCCCAAAACACGAACTCTTTTTGTTAACAACATTCACAATTGATCAAAAAATCCTATAAGGTGTATTGATTTTAATTCTTCAATCCATGTGCCACAAAAAGAAAGTTTCTTTGGCTGAGCATTTGTTACTTTCAATTTTATTGAACACAGTTAAGCATATAAATTTGTGTAAAAGTAAATGCTCGGCACTACAAATTAAAGAATTTGGTGTCTTTATAAAGTCAAAGTTTTCTTCCCAGTCAGAGTTTTCCAATAACTATCGACATCAAAATCAGCGTGACCATCTAGCATTTTTGCATTCGACAAATTGAAAATTTCACGCATGACAGTGTAATCAAGTTTAAAAACATTTCTGGCTTGCTTAACCCAAAACACATCCATTTTAGGGTTATACTAGACTGTTGTGCAAAACTCTAAAGTTATATTAGCATAAATAGGTACATTGCATAGAACAAACCTATTCCATCCTACGTTTGTAGATAGTTGCTCAAGTTGTCGTCTCACTCATATGTTCTCTAACAATTCAAAATCAAAATATCTGGGAGTGACTATTTCTCTATCCCTAAGGTCACATAAACACATACCTTTTTCTTCCAAATATATTAGAAATGGAGAGCGATAAGCTGCCGCTAAATTATGCTTACCTTCATTGGAAACTTGCAAACAGAGTTAATCAACTAGTTTCCTAGCCATCATTTTTCTTAGTGCCATTGTAAGAAGAAAATCTGCAAAAATTGAGAAGAAGATGAGTGAACTTCGTATTTAAGAGAGAGAGATCAAAATCTTACCCAAATCTTTGTGTTTTTGAATGATTAATGCATGAAAAGGTGGAAGGATTGTAAGATTAATGAAAAGAAATGAATACAATACCAAGAATTTAGAGACGAGAGGAGGATTTTCATGGGTTAGAGAGAGAAGGAGTGAAAATTTTGAGAGTGGGTGAAAGAAGAAAATGGGAGGGAAGTTTAAATTTCCCTCCATAATGGAATTCCCACATTTCCCACGATCGTGGGTTATCTCTCTAGAAACTTTCTAGAGATATTTCCCACGATCTTGGAAATCAATCCAATTCCTATGATCGTGGGATGAGGTGATTCTCCCGATTCCAAACCTTCTTCCAAGCTTAATATTAGTTCTCTATGATCCCACAACCTACAAACACATCAAATTAATATTATCATCAAGAATTTTGAAAAGAAAACAAGTTGAAATTCAAACAAAAACCAAATTAAACATCAATCAACCTCAATTCAAACAAAATCATAATTGAATAAATCAAACAAAAAAAATAAACAAGATCAATTAAAAGACAATAGAATTCTATTGGTTTCCTTCTATGCAGCGCTTCTGTTAACATCGGTAGCTCAACTCTCTTCTGTGGAAACTCAGTTAGGATCAATTATAAGTGGCTTGCTTCCACCTTTTTCATTCAACGTCAGTTTCGTAGCCTATAAGTAAGCTACATATTGCAAAATAATCAAAAGGATAATATGGATAACATTATGAAAACCAATTAAGATCAATAATGTCCTTTTTTTCGAATGAGTTGTCAACATAATAGGGAATAACAAAACTTCCTGAATCTTCCACTGAATCCAACAATTTGTCCTATACGAAGGTGAGTTGCCCTCTTTTTGCCTTAATCACCTTCATCTTCTCTGCTTCTTCTACTTCCCGAACAGAGACTTTCATAACTTCTTCAAACTCTATGTCTATTGTCATTTGTTCTTTGTCCTCTTATTCTTTAGAAGATTTGAACACATCAATTATCTTGAATGAGCTACTATCCTTCGAATTCTTAAATACATCATTCATATTGAATGTTACTTGGTCATTATCAATCGGAAGAATAAGTTTCTTTTCATAAACTTTTACCTAAGATTTTTAGATGTTCACAAATGGCATATCAAGAACTGGTGAATAAAAAGGAGGCTTGGCATTCTTTTCTTCATACTATTTCTTCGTCTCTTGGTCTTCAATAAGGTGGGGTTCAACTTGGTGTTCCACTAGTTCTTCTAGCTCCTCCACATTCTTAAGTGTGATAGCCTCATATTATGTTCGTTGATGTAATTCCATATTTCTCAGAGAGTCTTCCACACTTTTCTTACAAAATTCATAGGAAAGCTATCTTACATGAATCTCTAGATTGTGGATGGATGAGGCATGATTCTTCATAATCTGATCAAACTTTACCTCCATCCTCTTTTGCCTTTCCTCCTGACAAGTAAACATCCTCTTCTGATTCTTTTCTTAAACTGCCAGTTTGGAACCCAAAACATCCATCAACTTGTCCATTTTGTTCTTCAAAGATCCAAGTCAGTCTTGTTTAAATTCAGATAGGTCTTGATGTCCCATATAAGTACTTGCATTGTTAGACTAATAGAAATCTGGGTGGTTATGCCTCCTCGTAGTGTATATGTTCTAATAAGGATCGTTACTTCCCCAACCATACTGTGCCTCATTATAATTCGTAAAAGTTCCTTGCTCCTTATAATATCTATCTTCTATCTTTGTTCTTTCCATTTCTTATTAGCATCTAGCTCTTTAGATGTCTCACTCTCACTTTAAGATGTCTTGATATGTCTCGTAACATCAGATAGTTCGTTGTTACCAAATTTTGTCAATCTTTATGTGTTCCTTGTGTTCATGCACTTGTAAATACACAAGGTAAAGTATCAAAATTCTTAAATCAAAGTAATCTAAGTTAAACAAGATGCTAAGCAATCAATCTGTGGCAATAGTTCCAAAAACTTGTTGATGGTAAAAACTATCTACTCGTTTACACTTAAAAATCGCAAGTGAAAAGTAGTGATTTGAAGTTAAAAAGAGCGGATATCGATCCCACAGGGATTGATGCTCAAACACCACTTAATTTAGACAAAACTTTGTTTAAGAGATGAAATTATTTAATGCAAATAATATGGAAAATTAAAAGACTAAAACAAAGCAATAAACAATACCAAAATGCAGAAAAATTGGAATTCAAGAATCTAAAGACTAAAAATTACTTTTTTTCCCTATTTTGTCTCCCTCCTATTTTATTAATCGAATTGTGTCTCACCTTAGAATTTTGAATGTATTAGTTACCCTCTCTTAAGATGTAATTAATTATCCCTAATCAAATTAAAGGAAATCAATTGGACGATCTCTTAACCTACCCAATGACTATACCAATTCAATTAGTTATTAAACTATCATATAGGTGATCAATTGAATTCGTCGAGATCTCTTTTCTAATTAATCAATTAATGTGATGATTGTATGTCTATAGGCTGCCAACTCTCGTTGTACAATCTTACACAATTAATCTTACTCCTTCTCTTAATTTATTGGAAGAACACAAATAAAATCAACAATCATCAAAGACAACTTCATTCAATTCAATAAAAAAGGACTTGTAACAAAATAGTTCAAAAGCAATCTGTAAAACTAAATCAGCCACTCATGGTCTCCATAGCATCATAAACATTCAAATAAACCATTTTACAAAGCATAGAAGGAAGAAAAACATAGAAAATTGGATAAAAGGAACTTCTTCTCTTCTTTGCCAAAATTTGGAATTTTTGATGTTGATGTGCTATTTTCCCCGATCTTGATGATGATCCTTGACTTCAATCCTTCCTTAAGGCTCCAAACATGTGTTCTTTACCCAAGGATGGTGTTTCTATAGAAGGGTTTCGTCTCCCCTTGTTCATGGAGGCTTAATTATGCTTTAATAGTCAAAAAATCCTAAGTTTAATGAAGTCCTGCGTATTGTCTCGAATTGTAATTCCCACGATCGTGGGAATTGGCAACAGATAAAATCCTCTTGCTTCTCCTCTTTGATCTTTAGTTCAATTTTCAAGCTGCTCTATCTTCCTTCTTACATAAAAATAGTCAATTCTTACCCTAAATTAACATCAAATATAAAAGAATAACAATGGAAATCAAACTAAACGAAAACATACAAAATGAATCCTAAACTACAATAATAATCAACAATTATGTAAGAAAACACATTCCAATTACCTAGAAAAACATATACTAATGCACAACTATCATCACCTCACAAGCTTCATTAGTAAACCTATTTGCATGGATCAGGCTATAACTAAAGTGAAAAGAATTTAGTTTACTAGGATATATATTTTTGTAAATTTCATTATTGATTTACGAGAAGTTATCCCTATCATTTGACTAATTGAAGATCAAATTAGAGTATCCTATGTCTAAAAATGACAACTTATCACTAAAACCTGGAAACCAAATGGTAAGCTCTTCAAAACTGGGGAATACTAGGAAATTATAGGACTCAGCATAATTGATGATACTTTGGCACCACCTATTGACAATTCTAGTGAGCCAAGCACTCATGCTGAGAAAGTTATAAACATTAACATTGGAAACATTCCAGATGAAGCTTAGAATACTATAGTCATACCTATAGAAGCTCCAAAAATAGTTGAGTAGGTTGAAATTGATGTTGGTACCCTAAGTAAGATCCTAACTGAGGTGGAGATATTTCAATAGGATTTTGAACTTGTGATTAGAGGAAGAACAAATAGAAAGAAGAAGACCTTAGTTGTGGACTTGAAATCATAAAGATTTTAGGATGGAACATTAGAGGAGATAATGCTCCTCATTAAAAGAATTATGGTTAGAAGCTTAATAGCTTAGAATAAAGAAGTTATACTTGGGATTTTGGAAACACACATGAAACAATCCAATTGCAACCTCCTAAAAGTTCATGAGAAAAAATTTTAAACTATATCCATCATCCCAATGCCAAAATTCTAGTTATCTATGACGCATATCTAGTAAATGTCACTATAAGACTAAGTTCTAATCAAATCATTCACCTTGAGGTTTGTGTAAGGAATTTAGTTTGTTATGTACTAATTTCCTTCATATATTCCCATAACAGTTTGTTTCAAAGATCATTCCTGTGGAACCAACTTAGATCTCTAGCAAATAACTCTTCTCTTCCTTTTCTCATAGTTAGAGATTCCAATTTATTCCTCAAACTAGAAGAAGCAGATGATCTCAGATCAACTGGAAATCCTTGTCTTGATTTGAGATAGTGTTGACATTCAAATGTTTGATCATCCTTATGGTAGTAGGTTCTTTACTTGTTGGAACAAACAATATGATGATAACTTTATTAGAAAAACTTAACAGAAGCCTTGCAAACCATCTTTAGTTCATCACCTTTCCAAAAAGCTTCTCTACTTTCAAAAATCAAATTCTATCTAATTATGCTATTATCATCACTTAGCTAAGTGTTATAAGCCCTATAACACCCTTCAGGTTCAACAATATTTTAATTAATATGGCAAGATTTGAGATTGGTATTAAGAAGGCTTTAAAAGTTAGTATCAGGGGTTTCAAATAATTCATTTGTGCCAGTAAAATTGCTCTTATTAATCAGGAGATAAAACTTCTTTTTCAAAACAACATTAGTAATGCCCACCATCTCCTTAACACTACTAGGTGTGCTCTTGAGGGGATTCAACTTGAACTACACATTGATCCTACATTCTCTCAACTTTAGGAAAACAAGAAAGCTTCTATGCAAAATTTTGCAAAATCATAACTCTATGATTTCTCATTAATGAAACAAATATCTTAAATTGAATGTATGAAAAGTTGAAAAAAGCACTACATTTTTCTATAAAGTTATGGTCTCTGGAAAGAATAGCAATGAAATTGTTTCCTTACATCTGAATTATCAAAAATTGGAGTCACAATAGTAGTTACTCCAAGGGTCTTTTGATTACTTTTCAAAATTTCCTAAATGCTCTTGCCAATGCAAACTCATCTAGTAAATTTCTTAATGAAATCATGCAAGAATGTATCACCTCTCAAAAAGCTAAAGAACTTTGCAAGCTTATTACATACAAGAAATTGAAAACACTATGAAATCCTTAAATCCACACAAGGCCCCTAATCTAGATGGTTCAACTTATACTTTTTCATTAAGTTTTGGAACCTAATTAGACATCTTATTAATGATGTTGTTTTGGAATTATTTAATAAGGGAATATTTTTATTTGAACTCAATAGCACCTTTGTAACTCTTATTCCTAAGAGTGGTGAGCAGATGCAGTTCTTTGATTTTTGACCTATTTCATATTGTAATATAATTTATAAGATTATATCTAAGATCTAAGCTCATATACTATGAAAGGTGCTATAAAAATATATTAATCTTTCACAAAGTGCTTACATATTTAGGAAGATAATTAGTGACAGTATTATGCTATTATAGGAGTTCATAAATAACTATCCCAAGAAAAGAAGTAACATGAATTGCCTCTTTAAGATTGACCCGAAGAAAGCTTATGATTGTATGGATTGGAACTTTATTATAAACATTCTATATGCCATGAAATTCCTTGAAACCTTCAATCAATGGATTTCATAATGCATAACTACCCCCTCCTTTAGGATTCTTGTCAATGTTCAACCTTGCAAATCTATCAAAAGCTACAAAGGAATTCGACAAGGTGAACCTATCATACTTATCTGTTTGCTCTTATAATAGAAGTTTTCAATAAAACTCTTAAAAGGAATGTGGAGAGAATAAAGACCTTTAAGTTTTGTTTAAGATGTAAGAAATTACATATGACAAATCTTTGCTTTGCTGATGATCTCATTCTCCTCTCTAAGACTGATCATACTTTTGTTTTAGCCCTTATGAAAGCTCTAAAGGTTTAAAACATGCTTTAGGGTCCATAAATCAACTACTTCAAAAGTGATTTCTATCTTTATAAAAATTCCATGAGATAAGAACAAAGTGAGAGGGCTATTACTAGTTTCAAATTATAGTCCCTCCCTTTACTTTATCTTGGCATTCCTATCTCAACTTTTAATCTATCCTCAAAGGACTTTAGCCTCCTAATTGACAAGGTCAATAGCATAATCTCTAATTGGAATTCTAGAACTCATTTTACTGTTGGCAGAGGTTAGGTTATTTCTTCTATTTTAAACTTCATAAATGTGTTTTGGCTATTCACATTACTTTTCCTAATAAGATTATCAAGTCCATTAAAAATATGTGCAGCAAATTTCTATAGATGGGAAATGATGAGTCTTTTAGAAGAGCCATAATGCAATGGAAGGATGTATATTTGCCTAAAGGTATTGGAGGTCATAATATTATATCTCTTAAAATGATGAACACTATTATACTTTCCAAAAGATTATAGAATCTAATGATTAACAATCAAGCTTTATGGTGCAAATGGATCCATGATATCTAAATTAAGAATATGAGCATTTGGAGCTTAAAGGTTAAACCATCTTTAACATTAACCTTGAGAGCAATTCTGAAAACAAAAAAGTTGTCTAGAAATGATTTTGTTTCTCTTATTAGAATTGGAAAGACAACCATCTTCTGGTTTGATAATTGGCTTTCTATTTGACCTTTACGTAACTTACAAAAGGTGGAGACTCTCAAACCTTTAATCGAGCAGGATATGATAATAGATGAAGCCTTGATTGATAAACACATTTTTGGATAGTTCTATTCTAGGTTCATTTTTTTCAGAGATTACTCAAACATGCTTCAACAATGAAAAAGATGGAATTATTTGGAAACATAGCAAGAATAGTAAGTTTACTAATCAATCCTGTAGAATGGCTTTTTAAAACCATCTTAGCCTAATTCTTTGGGCCAAAATTGTTTGGTTTAAACACCTACATCCCGAGCTTCCCTTCTATTGTGATTGGCTATGAAGGATAAACTACCAACATTTGACAAGCTGGAAAAGTATCTTAACATTCCCAACTAGTGCATTCTCTCTTAAAGAGTTGAGAAAAATAATAACCACCTATTTTTTCAATGTGATTTTGTGACAACCATGCCCAGTGCATCACTATTAAACATCCTGATATCACAGTCAAGTGGTGCTACTGTTTGGTTTTATCATTCCTTGTCAAATCTATATGAGATGAGAGGAACACTTGCATTTTTCAAGATAGAAGCCTAACCAAGGATCAATTCAATAATAAGATCCTTCAACATATCAAATGTTATATCAGATTATACAAGTCTAAATTTTACAATGTTGATTATTTCAGAAGATTATGGAATGTGTAGTTTGTAATTTTCCCAACTTCTAGGAAGGTTAAACTTGGGCATGTACTAAAGATGTTGTTCATCATGGGAGACATGGGGTAGCACTTTATAACTAAGTTTGTACATTTCGATTGGCTTCATTAGCATAATTCATTACCTTTTCCTAAAAAACTTGCATATATGTATTTAGAGAAAAATAATACTAAAAGTAACATAAAATATAATCATAATTTTTTCAAAACTTTTCAAACATGATTTCTCATGTCTATAAGAAATTATCCATTAAACTTATAATATAACCTAATTAGATTAGATGGTGAAGTTGAAATTTGAAAAAGTAGGTATAACATGAAATATGTGATATCTTTGATCATAAGGGATAAGAATTTCGGGGTAACAGATGTAAGAAATCATCTTATGTTTATACATGTTATGACCTTTAAAAATTTTTGGTATTAAAGTTGTAACAAGAAATAGGAAACATATATTGTAGTGAAATGTGCAATAAAAATATAATACTTGCAAAAAAAATTGTTTTCCCTATTTTACTGAATAGCAAATGAGAAAGGTAAATTTTTGTCATTTCACTTTTTTTCATGAATGGCTTTTATTACGTTTTTTATGTGATGGTTTGTACATGTGGCATACATATATTTTCAAAGGAAAATCATTGTATATTGCTATATATTTATCTAAATTACCTTGATTTGATATAATGATTGATTCTATTTAATGTGTTAGGTAATTTTGGAGATATGTTTTATTAGGAAGTGATTTTGTCCAAGCATTTCACATTAAAGAGGAAAAAGTATCTTTCGTTGAGTTCATACAGAAGTGTATCACATGTTATGTTCCTCTCTAGAAGTGGGAAGTTAATGAAAAAATTGAACATAGTCTCACATATAGGTTATTTTATCATGCTTTAGAAAGATAAACCCTAAAATGTGATTTATAAGCCTTTTTTAAAGAAAAATATCTAAAATCATCCCAGTTGAGTAGATAACAAAAATATTGAGGAGTCTGTTAGAAAACTTAAAATTTTAATGATTTATGTCTAGAATCATCTCAGTTGAGTGGATAACAAAAATATAGAGGAGTCTGTTAAAAAACGTAACATTTTAGTGATTTATGTAAACTTTTTATTTATGTTTATTAATTCAAATATGACGAGTAACTATTTCTTTTGATATGTAAATAAGAGGAACCCTAGTATTTCTTTGTTATAGATTGATTTCAGTTAAGGAAGAATTTTATGTTTAAGAAATTTCTTTGTTTTGCTTAACACTAATTTAATAATAGCAAGAAAATAAATCACATTTCAATTTACGTGCATCATTTTGAGAAAACATGCTTATAGTTAAATCTTTTAGTTGCATGGGGGTGTTAGAGGCTTACATAAATCTTTTGGTATTCTAGTTAAATCTTTTATGGAATTTCATATAAATTAATGCATTCTTTTAGGTTTTAAACAAATAGAGATATCAAATAATCAATTTAAGGATATGTGGTTATAGCTCGAGAGAGTGCAATTAATCAAATCAAGATATTTAGCCAATCATGTTATAAAATCTTATAAAATACTTGAATAATGACTATTAAGATGATGTTAGGTAGATCTCTAATCAAATAAAATGCATGATCTTTTAGTCAACTTAAAAGAAAAGCTAGAGAGATCTTTCGGCTTAAAGAAGTAATTCTTTTAGTCAACTCCAAAATAAAATGCTTATTCTTTATGATGTCAAACACTTAAAAGCTATAATGTCTTTATTGCTTTATATGGATGATAAATGCCTGAATTCTTCGTTACAAGATAGTATGATGCCTCTAAATCATTTCATGTTGGCATAAAACCAAAAATAATGTTGTTAATAATAGTAAAGATTAAGTATTTGAAAATAAATCTTATAAGGAAAGTTAATTCCTATAAGATCTAATTATGGTTTAGTTAAAGGAATAAAAGTACATTTTTAACCCTAACATTTTTACCAAAATAACAATCAGAAAAAAAGTTTCCACTCTCTCAAAGAATAAATACTAGCTCATAAATTAAACCTACTTTATTCTCCACTTATGATCTCTAATTGGAGGCTAGCGCATGGAATGTAGAGGAATTTTATTTTTGGAACTCATATTAAAGTTAATCAAGTTTGCCTGGTAGTTCAACTCCCTCTAAAGTGCTATCCTTAGATTACAGCTTTAATTTAAGCCTATTAGGATGTATAGATGTTATCATGTGTTATTGTATTTTGGCTTGATACTATATTAGTGTTTTAGAATACTTGGTCATTAGTTAAGATACACTAAGCTTACTTCTTATTAATACAATTTTTTAATTTCTCAAAAAAATAAAGATCAGACCCAAATGTTTAGGAGCATTTAATTTAAAACAACATATTCATGTGTCCATAACCATGTCTAAACTGTGTTCTATCAATAACACCTTTAAAAATTCATAGACAAACCACTATGTTATGCACAAGTTATCCCTTTGTATGTTTAAAAATGATCAGTACATGTACAGGCCATGTTTAAGCATTATAAAAGACATTTTTAATTCATATTCTCCTATTTTTCACTACCTCTCTTATCAGTTTTCTTAGAATTTCTAGCTTTTCTAGAGATTTTTACATAGCTTTTCACTCACATAAACCTACCCTTAATTTATTTTACAACCCACAAACACACATATAGAGCTTAGGATCTTTTGAGCACTCTCGTAGTTATCTTTATACTCTCTTCATTAGTCTTAAGCATCATCTAGGTATTCATTCTACTACACCTTTAGTTTCAATATTTAATTCATTATAGATTTTTAAGAATTGTAAATTTCATTTTATACTTTCAATCGACTAAATAGCCGTTGTGTATTTATATATGGGTTTAATATGCAATTTGATAACTATCTAATTTTTTATGAATTCATAATAATTTAATGGGGAGCATTTAGTTGGCTTAATTTTGCATTTTTTATATTATGGGATGATGGTTATTAGTTACCTTATACCTTAATAATGGGAACATAACATGGGAATGTTCCAGTTTTAGGTTAATACATATTTTAGTCATATGTGTATTTGACCGTTGTCGTTGCACTATATTCAATATATATATGGTCCTTAATGTTATTATATGATTGTTAATTCATATTTCATTTACTTTCTAGATATAGGATTATGACAAGGTGAGGAAAACACT
>JAOTJB010143511.1:0-19122 GCA_027123815.1 Erythroxylum minutifolium | reverse complement strand
TGATAAGTGTAAAGTGTTTCAAAAAAAAAGTGTACCGAGTTTTGTTAAGTGATGTGTTAAGTGATGTGACACGCCACCCTCGCGGGGCACGGACCCGGGTATCACTGTCGATATCGGGTTCGGGTTTTGCGGGAATGGGGTGTTACATTCATTGAATAGTTAGAAGACAGATCTCGGCTAGTCAATTGATCACCTATAAGATAGTTTAATAACTAGTTGAATAGGTTGAGTAATTGGGTAGGTTAAGAGATCGTCCAATTGATTCCCTTAAATTTGATTAGGGACAATTAATTACACCTTGAGATATGGTAGTTATTACATTTGGAAATCTAGTGTAAGACACAATTTAATCAATAAAGTAGGAGGAAGACAAAATAGGGAAAAAAGTAATCTCTAGTATTTAGATTCTTAAATTTCGATTTTTCTGAACGTTGGTATTGTCTATTATTTTGAGTTAATCTTTTAATTTTAATTTAATTTTCCAGATTATTTACTTTTAACAATTTTGTTTCTTAAACAAAGTTTTATATAAATTAAGTGGTGTCTAGGCATCAATCCTTATGGGATCGATATCTGTTCTTTTACGCTACAAGTCACGACTTGCTCACTTGCGATTTTGAGTGTAAAATAAGTGGATAGGTTTAACCATCAATAAGTTTTTGGCATCGTTGCCAAGGATTGATTGTTTAGCTTCTTGTTTAATTTAGATTACTTTGATTTAAGAGTTTTTGATACTTTTCCTTGAGTAATTGTGGGTGCATGAATATAAGGAGCACAAGAAGAACGAAAGAAGTGAGTGAAGACAAATTTCCTGACATTAAGAGGCACAAAAGAGAGTTAAGAAGGGCAAAGCGTCTTAACTTTTAACAACAAGGTATGGCTGAAGAAGGAGAGCAAGGAGGACTGGAGAGGACCTTGATGGATTTCATGAGACTAGGTTTTAGTCCTCAAGGAGTGGCGAGACTGGTGGTCTAAGCAAATAATTTTGAGATAAAATTGGTACTGCTCAACTTCTACAAAATAGTGTGCAGTTCTATGGGCTATCCAATGAGGATCCGAATGCCCACATCATAAATTTCTTGGAGATATGCGACAAATTTAGATTTAACAGAATGTCCGATAATGCAGTGAAGCTGAGACTATTTTTGTTTATGTTGA
Source organism: Erythroxylum minutifolium (assembly GCA_027123815.1). Taxonomy (NCBI): domain Eukaryota; kingdom Viridiplantae; phylum Streptophyta; class Magnoliopsida; order Malpighiales; family Erythroxylaceae; genus Erythroxylum; species Erythroxylum minutifolium. The sequence continues at coordinate 17,964 of JAOTJB010143511.1, read as the reverse complement.
AGGATCAAACTAAAGCGTGGTACAACTCATTGAATTCATGCTAGATTACGATTTGGGAGTAACTTGCCCAAGCATTCCTCACCAAGTATTTCCTATTGACAAAGATGACAAGGATTATCAAAGAAATAACAATTTCCAGCAAAACGATGGGGAGTCTCTCTACGAAGCTTGGGAGAGATTTAGTGAACTTCAAAGAAGTTGTCCTCATCACAACCTGCCGAGAGAGTTCCAGCTTTAGACGTTCTACAATGGAGTGAATCTAAGCATTACAGGAACCATCGACGCAGCGACAAGAGGTTCATTAATAAGGAAGATGGTGGAAGCAGCTCATGATCTATTAGAGGAGTTGGCAAGCAACAACTACATGTGGTTAAGCGAGAGGAGTAGATAGGGACAGAAGGAACAAAAAGGGATGATACCCATTGACTCTGTTACTGCCTTGCAGGCTCAGGTCATGGCTCTTACGAAGCAGCTAAACAACATGCAAGGAGCATCTTCCTTAACTGCTAAGGCGATACATGTTCAGTGTGAGTTATGTGGGCAAAGCACCCTATAGAGTGTTTGTTATTGGGAGTTGGTGGTACTGAATAGGTAAGTTATCTAGGCCAGCAACAGAAAGTTAATAACCCTTACTCTAATACCTATAATCCGGGGTAGCGTAACCATCCAAAATTTTCTTGGAGTAATAATAATGCATGTGGCCAGCAAAGACCACAAGGACCACCACGATTTCAACAAGATGAGATCGAAGCAATGAAAAGCAAAATGGACAAGATGATGGAAGTTTTGGGGTTTAAATTGGCAGCTCAAGAGGAGAATTAGAAAAGGATGCATGCAAGCCAAGAGGAAAATTAGAAAAGGATGGAAGTGAAATTCAACCAAATTCTAAAGAATCACCCATCTTCTATCCACAATCTGGACGTTCAGGTAGGGCAACTCGCTAACGCGTTATCTTCTCAAAATGTAAGTAGCCTATCGAGCAACACTGAAATTAATTCGAAAGAAAGACTCATAGCCATTATTCGGACAGAGGAAAAGGACAATGTGGATAAGGAGCAAAATAGAGCTAAGAGAACATGATAAATTATTATGGAAGTCTTTTCAAGTGAACTAGTAAGCGAGCCGAACGAGGAGCTTCAACTTGGACTTCCACATCAGATTTTTGCCTTGCAGATGTCATCTTCAAACGGAGCAATAAGAAATTCTAAGGAGGGTGAGTTAAGTGAGATGTCGGTTATAACCAATCAACTGCGAACAAAACTCACATTAAAGGAATTGGTGAAAAAAGAGGTCGAAGAACATATATTAGAAGGAAACTCACTGATAGCACTAAAGAAAGAAAACCTAGGGGATTTCTTTATTCCGTGCAATATTTATGGAGTTCAGATAGACAAGGCATTTGTGAACTTGAGAGCTAACATCAATATGATTCCCTACTCATTCAGTCAGAAGCTAGGTTAAAGAGAGCCAAAGCCTACTAAGACATTGGTGAAGACAACTGATAGAATGATGCACTTACCGAAGGGAATCATTAAAAATGTGCAAATACGGATTGACAAATTCTTCTTTCCGGTAGACTTCTACATACTGGAAGAGAAGATGAGTAAACTCTAATGGTGCTTGGGCGACCATTTCTGGCTACTACCCATTTAATTATTAATGTTGATGGGGGGAGGGGCCGAATTGATACTGAGAGTAGGCAAGGAGTAGTTAATATTCAAGGTATTGAAGAAAAATATTATCGCACTCCTTCACCCCCAACAGACATCAAAGAACCTAAACCCCAAGGTGGATGAGAATGTGTTAAAAGCCCTAGGAATGAATGTAAGAAAAAATGATCACGCAGGAGAAGGTGTAGGAAGGAAAACAACAAGGATGGTGAAGTCTAGACTAGGGTAGCTCATCTACAAAGTTTTTAGAATAGTTTCCACACTGTTACCATACCAGTCATTTGATTCACCATGAGCATAGAGAAGAGTCGAGCTACAGACGTTAAAGAAGCGCTGCATGGGAGGCAACCTATGGATGTTTATTTCCTTTGATTGTTTTTGTCTATTTGTTAGTTGAATTTCTTTAATTATGATCATGTTTGAATTGAGTTTGATCGATGTTATTATGGTTTTTGTTAGAATTTTAATTTGTTTTCTTTTCAAAATTCTTGTTAATGATATTAATTTGATGTGTTTGTAGGTTGTGGGATCATCGAGAGGTCAAATTGAGCTTGAAAGAAGGTTTGAAATTGTAAGGATCATCTTTTCTCACGATCGTGGGAATTGGATTGATTCCCACAATCATGGGAAATCTCTCTAGAAAGTTTCTAGAGAGAAATCCCACGCTCGTGAGAATTGTGGCGATTCCTATAAGAGTGGAAAAGGTCTCTAGAAAGTTTTTAGAGAGTAATTCCATGATTATGGGAATTGTGGGAATTCCTACGTCCATCCGGAGGGAAACTTAAAGTTTCCCTGCCCTTTTCTTTTTCCACCCACTTTCAAACTTTACCTTCTTCTCTCTCTAACCCACGAATTTTACTCCTCCCACTCTCTAAAATATTCAATTTTTCTCTAGATTCTTGGTATTTTCTTCAACTCTTTCATTATTCTTACAATCTTTTCATCTTTTCATGGATTAATCATTCAAAAACACAAGGATTTGGGTAAGATTTTGCTCTCTCTCTCTCTAAAATTTAAACTTCACTATTTTCTCTTATTTTTGTAGATTTTCCTTTTACAATGGCACCAAGGACGAGGATGGTTCACAGACCAACTAACCCTATTGATGAATTACGCCATGAGGTTTCCACGGAAGGAAAGAGCGATTTAGTGGCCATTTGCCACTTTACCTTCCCGATTTACTTGGAAGAAGAAGCTACGCATTTTCTTGACCTTAGAAATAGACAAATAGTCACTCCTAGGTATTTTGATTTTGAATTGCTAGAGAACATAGGAGTGAGACGACAACTTAAGCAATTAGCTGCAAACATAGGGTGGAGTAGGTTTATTCGGTACGATGTACCTATTTATTTTACTATAATCTTAGAGTCCTTCACAACAGTCCGGCATAACCCAAAAATGAATGTGTTTTTGTTTGCGTTAGGCGGAAATGTTTTTAAGCTTGATTATCCTATTATCCGTGAAATTTTCAATTTATCGAATGCAAAAGTTGTAGATGGTCATGGTGATTTTGATATTGATTCTTATTGGAACACTCTCACGGGTAAGGAACATTTTGACTCACGCAACACACCCAATTCTTTAGTCTGAAGTGTTAAGAATCTACTTTTCCACAAATTTATATATCTGATTGTGTTTAATAAAACGAAAAGTAATAAATGCTCAGCAAAAGAACTATTTTTGTTATTGTGCATGAATCGAAAAATTAAATCAGCACACCTTACAGGATTTTTCGATCAATAATGAGTGTTATTAATAAATAGAGTTTGTTTTTTGGGATGTCTCATATTGCTTGTGCTTTTGGTGTGTTTTATAAAGTTAATATGGAGAATTTGTGTACAACTCCACACGATATGTTTGACATATAATATTTGAGACGTTATGAGATTTTAGAGTTCCATTATATGGAATTATGAGATCCTCATATGCGCACTACAGTTAGGAGCAAGAGGGATGTGTGTACAGCTGCAAACTGATCCTCCACATCTCGAGCAATGCCAGAGCTAGAGGTATAAGCAATAAAGGAGGAACCGCGTGCACCAGCGGAGGTCAACCGACTTCAACAAATCCTCAACCAGATAGCTACCAATTTTTAACAAATGACATCCCAACTCAATGAGCTCCGCACCCAAATGTGGGAAGTTCATAAGGAGCAGTGCAGTTTGAAGAAGAGGTTCCTCAACTTCTATCGGAGGAACAACTTTGAAGCTCCTTTACCAACACCGTCGCCACTATCATCTGAATAAGCTTTTTCTTACCCTTTTCTTTTTTTTTTGTTGTTTCTCTTGTTTGTTTTTATTTCATTTCATGTTTGTTTAGCTTCATGTTATTTCTTTTGTTTGGTTTAATTTCATCTTTTGATTGGTTTAATTTCATTTTTTGTTTGGTTTCATGTCATTTGTATGTTCAAGTTATTTTGTTTGGTTTGAAGTTATTTTCCTTTACTTGGTGGTTGACTTGTCACAATGAGGACAATGTAAACTTTAAGTGTGGGGAGGTGACTTTGACTTTTGTAATTGCATTTTTTGCATTTTGCTATATAGGATGCATATTTAGGCATATTATATGTGCTTTGTGTCAATAATAGAACCATACTTGAATCACTCTGATAAATATTGCCATAAAATTCTATCTTACTAGTCGGAATTAGATTGAATGCATGCTTGAACTCATATTAGGCTACTTGAGTAGAGGGTGAACCATATAAAGTGATGAAAAGTAGTTGGGTACATAAGTTTAGTCACAAATTGACATTTGGAACAATGAGGTAGTGTAGAGATGCATAATGAGTTTTCATTTGAGCCAAAGTGAGGATTGAGCCATATGACTCCATTCATAGTCATTCTATTTCTTTGTTTAACGTTACTTTCTTAGGTTACTACGTTCAGAACTTGCTTTGAATCGGCTTGAGCCTACTGGTTGTATGTTTAATAGAGATGATTTAGGCCCTTTTCCTTGTTTTAACCCTTGGCTTAAACGACCTACCTTTTCTATTATCCCTTGCTACTCCTGTTGAGCCTTAACCTTTTGAATCTGGAAAATAACCAAGATTTTAAAACTTTATACCTTATTAACCTACTCATTCATAATCTTAATAGAGTATTAAGTAATACATTAGTTGGGATTATTGTGAAATTTTTGTTACCGAGATGAGTTGAGTGTACTTCTGCTTATGAGTTACATTGTATATAGTATTATTTCGAGTCATAGGTCTTCCATGTATAAAGAAAAAGGAAAAAATGTTGAAAAGAAAAATGAAGGAAAAAAAAGGAAGAAAAATTGAGTAGCATAAATAAGTGCAGAGTATTAGTCTTGTTTGTATATCTCAAAGTAAGTTTTGATTATCCCAATCTTATCCACTTTTTACTTTACTAATGCTTATACTTAATCCTTTTTCCCTCTTTACCCACCTTAACCCTTATTACATTACAACCCTAAACAAGTCCTTTTTTATCTATTCATGCATGCAATCATTATAAAGGACAATTAGTGCATCAGTAAGCCTATAGTAGTGTAGTTTCTTCTAGGAAGTTTGAGCGAAACACTAAACACTTGAGAGAAATGAGTGAAAACCATGGGGAAAATTCATTTTACATCTTTACTTATCTTTGAGTGATGGTGAAAATTATTGAGTTTTCTTATATACATCAATGAAAAAGTAGTCATGATATATGTATTGACTTGATATTTGAGTTGATCTAAATTTGAGGGATTGTATGCTTTGATCTTTGTAAAGATGAAATGATATAATTGAGTGGTTGTATTTATTTTGCTTGAGGACAAGCAAAGATTCAAGTATGGGGATGTTGATAGATATGCATTAGTCTATGTTTTTCTATGTAATTAACATGTGTTTTCTTATATACTTGTTGATTTTTGTTATCGTTTAGGATTCATTTTGTATAGTTTTGCGCAGTTTGATTTCCATTGTGGTTCTTTTATGTTTGATGTTAATTTAAGGTAAGAATTGACTATTTGTTGAGTAGGAAAAAAGATGGAGCAATTTGAAGATTGAGCTAGAAATCAAAAGGAGAAGAAAAGAGGAGTGCATCAGTGACCAATTCCCATGATCGTGGGAATCATAATCCAAGACAATATGCGGGGCTTCATTAAATTTAGGATTTTTGGACTATTTAAGCATCATTAGGCCTCCATCTTAGGAGAGGACGAAACCCTTATGTAGAAACACCATCTTTTGAGTGAAGAACACATGTTTGGAGCCTTGGGGAAGGTTTGAAGCTAAGGATCATCATTAAGATTGGGCAAAATAGCACATCAACATAAAAATTTCCAGATTTTGGCAAAGAAGAGAAAGAGTCTTGTTATTTAATTTTCTATCAATTTCACTTCTTCTAATCTTTGTAAAGTGGTTTATTTGAACGTTGATGATGTTATGGAGACCATGTTAGGCTAATTTAGTTTTAGGGATTAATTTTGGACTATTTTTTCAAAACTCTTATTTTGTTGAATTGAATGAAGTTATCTTTGATAATTGTTATTTAAATTATTATCTTGCAACAAATCGAGAGAGTGAGTAAGATAAATTTGTGTAGAATTATACAATGAGAGTTGACGACCTATAGACTTTCAATTATCACGCTAATTGAATAGTTAGAAGAGAGATCTCGGCTAGTTAATTGACACTCATAAGATAGTTTAATAACTAGTTGAATAGGTTGAGTCATTGGGTAGGTTGACAGATCATCCAATTGATTCCCTTAAATTCGATTAGGGACAATTAATTACACCTTGAGAGAAGGTAGTTATTACATTCAGAAATATAGGGTGAGACACAATTCAATCAATAAAATAGGAGGGAGATAAAATAGGGAAAAAAAGTATTCTCTTGTCTTTAGATTCTTGAATTCTGATTTTTTTGCACGTGGGTATTGTCTATTATTTTAAGTTAGTCTTTTAATTTTAATTTAATTTACCAGATTACTTACTTTTGACAATTTCGTTTCTTAAACAAAATTTTATCTAAATTAAGTGATGTCTAGGCATCAATCTCGATATCCAAGCTACAAGTCACGACCCATTCACTTGCAGTTTTTGAGCGTAAAACAAGTAGATAGGTTTTACCTTCAACAGATTGTTAGTTAACTATCCACTACCAAAAAACCTAATGAGCTAGATCTACCTTTGTTGATGGATGAATAAAGAAAATAAAATGAAAAACAAAATCTAAATACTAATTCAAAACAATAATTAAAAATGTACCAAATTATGAATAACTAGATTTAGGTCAGATCCTTATAGGACTTAACTATAAGGATCTGACCTTTGATTAATGAATTATTCTGTCTTCTTGAACTAGTAAGATTTCCTAACTTAGACTATATTCTCTCTCAAGACATATAATTTTCATTCAGAGTGTAATCAAATGAAATCTCTTTTGAATATAGACAATCTAAGAATGATATAAAGCATTCTATGAACTATCTTTATAAGTTTTCATAAAATCCTTGCCATTAACACATTCACACAATTCACATATACGCAACAAAATGTTCACATAATGTCAACCTAATCCCAAAAATAACACAATATGATATGCATAATTCATACACATATGAAATGCCCATGTATAAACATCCCTACATTTAGACGACACATTGTTCCCAATGTAAGAAACCAAACAGCAACCATCAAAAATAAAAAACAATTAACAAAAAATAAAATTTTAGAGAAAAAACTACGTATGCAGATGGGGGCAGTGACAGTGTGAGTACAGGAATATGAACACCTTGAGTGGTGAAGTACTTCAAAATCTTCTTTATGCCATATAGTTGTTTTCTTTGTTCTCATGCCATTTCCTTCATTTACACCCCCATGTTTTTCATGTGCTCCATCATGAGCATGTTGTTTTCACGTACTAAAATGAAGACTTTCTCCCAGCCTGCCTTTTCATCATCCTCAGTTTCTTCACCTGTTAAAATCTCAGTTTGATGTTGCACTAGTGCAAAACTACATCTAGCTTGTCCAGTCCTATATTTCACACGAGTTTTGGAGCCAATATCTCAAAGGGTCATGTTATGGACCTTCAAGATTTCAACTCATGTTAAATGAGTGTGATTAAGCAATTTAGGAAAAATAATAGTTTGTCCCTTAACAGATACACCATAATATATAGCATGATAACAAGATATCCCATGTTAAGATAACTGCTTTTCTTTTATAGAGACGTAGCTATGGTATTAAAATTATGAGTTGGAGTACATACCTTGACATTGTTGTCCATGCACCACAGTATGAATAAGTCTTTAATAAAACATTTTATACTTTCATATTTGTTAAACACAATATGGCATAAATTTATGTAGTAACAGATGTTCATGATTAATAATAACATTATTATGGGTATTTCTAACAATAAAGTTATCCAACCCCGTTAATTGTTTCCAATATTGCTTAGCATGAAAGTCATCATGTTTTTTTAGTTATGTTCGGTATAAGAACTCCATCATTTTCTTCCATAATGTCATAATATAACTTAGAAGGGTGGCCTCTCAATTAAAACAAAAAATTATCTAAATCTTGTGGCTTAAATAATCGAGTAGTATAAAATTCAAGGTTAACTCCTTATACACAACATAGTCAAAATTAATAAATTTTTTCCCATCACATTTTTACACTCATTGTTTGATTCTTGGCACCATCAACAAGTATATACTTATAAAATAAAATAAGAACACAACATAAATACACAAAACACCCAATAAACGTGAATAGAGAAAAGTTCAACCAAATCTTGTAACACTCACTCTAAAGATGTGATTTGTGTGTGTAAATCACTATATTGGTGTAATGGGATGTTTATCTACGTGAAAGATGAAAGAAGGAAGGGAAAACCTTAATTAAGATGAAGAGAGATGTGAGAAAGTTTGAGAGTAGCTGCTAGGTTTTAGAGAGATAAAGTAGGTATAGAAGAAGAGAAAAGATGAGTTTAAATGCTTGAAAAAGGAGGGCCAAAATAGGGTTTGAAGGTCTTAGGTCACAAGTTGTTCTTTAGCTTCTTGTAAGGCACAACGGGGACCTTAGAGTCACGATCATGACTCTGCCCCTCTGTCATAATCTTGTTAACATTCCATGCATGATCACGCTCCTTTGAAGCAAGATTGTGATGTGTTGTAAATGTCACACTTTGTCTCATTTTGTTCCTTTTTCCTTATATAACTGCCAGTCTTAATACAGCACAAACATGAAAATTAACAATCTAAAGTATGCCAAACATATGAAAATAAATACCTAATGACTAGAATTTAAGAAAAAAAACCCTAACTACCTGAAATTGCTAAGTTACGGTCATTAGATTAACCTTTCATCATTTAAAACCCTTTTTTTAATGAATTGAAAGGAAAGGAATCACTTCCCATTCTTACGAAATGACTCCTTCAAGATACGATTTACACCTTTTTCCATTCACTTTGTAGGTATGCTTATTTTAATTTTCCAATTCCAAAGCTCCACAAATATGTGGGTCACTGTAAAAAGCCCACTCATCCTTGACTTGAGCTTTTCGGGATATAACTTCAATCTTGAATTATAAAGTAACACCACATCTCCTACTTGGAACTCTTTCTTCTTAATATGAGAATCATTCTACTTCTTCACTTTTTCCCTATATTGCTTGGCATTCTCATATGCATTTAGGCACAGCTCGTCGAATTTGTTCAATCGTATTCACTCACCCACTTGTTTCCATTAAAAATTTAAGGCTTTTGTAGCCCAGCATGCTTTATGCTCTAATTCCTAGGGCAAGTGACAAGCCTTACTATAAACAAACCTAAATGGTTTCATACTGATAAGAGCTTTCAAGGTAGTTAAATAGGTCCATAGGGCATCATCTAGCTTTAATACCTAAGCCTTCCTTGAACTATTTACCATCTTCTCTAAGATTTTGTTAAGTTCGTGGTCTATGACCTCCACTTTTTAACATGGTTATGGGTGGTATGGAGTGGCTACACGATGGTGAACCCTATATCTCTTTAGAAGAGGATAGAAAGATTTATTACAAAAATGTGCTCCTCCATCACTTATTATAGCTCAGGCCACTTTAAATTGATCGAATAATATTTTAATAAATTATTGTACTACTTTTCCATCATTTGTTGGATTCTCCATAGCTTCAGCCCATTGTGACATATAATCCACACTGAATAAGATATAATTGTTCCCCACAGAGGATAAGAATGTTCTACAAAGTCCAGTCCCCACTTATTGAACACTTCAAATTTTATAATGTTAGACAATAACATTTCATCTCGTTTTGAGATGTTTTACACTCTTTGGCATCAATCACAATATGTCACAAACTCTTGAACATCTGACAATGCATCATAATACTAGTCAAAATAAAATAACTAGATCTATTACTATAGCATTAGAGAGTCTAGACCCACAGAGAGTATGTGTAAAGTTGTTAAAATGAAATTAATCGATGTTTAAGTTTAACTGAGGGGGGGGTTAGATTTTCAAACACAAAAATAAAATGAAACTAGACTAATAAAAATAAATTAAAGAAAACATGCGAAAAATGATAAAAGTGGAGAATTCGGTGGGGACTTGGTTTTTTTGTTCAATCTTGACCTACAACCTAATTAAACATATGTCATTGATTTGTTGCTCTCAAACCTCTTTTACTAACTATTAATTATGGGTTAATAATTAACCTGACTTCTCCCTTAGTAGTGTTTAATCAAGATACGATCATTAATTAAACTTAACCACCGAATAACCTAGGATATGATCTCTAGATTCAATTGGGTAGTAGCATTACAAATTAGGAAAATCGATAAGGCAACAACCACATACGATGCGTCAATTAACCGAGGTCATTTTATCCCTAATGATTAAGAATCGTTAGTTGCTACATATGAATTTCAACATAACAATTATAGACTATATCAAAATTCTAGCAATGCGTTTGCAAATAAATGATTCAATGAATGCATTAAAGTCATCTTTTCACAATACCTAATTCAATCAACATAAGATAACATAATCAATTCCTAACGAGAGAAAGAAACAACAAAAACATGAAAAACACTTAACCCGGGTTGTCAGCGTCGATTTCTCCTCTGAACCGGTGTCAGGATGTCTAACCCTTCATGGGTCTCTCCAAAATAAATGTTTTAGCCCCTATTAATAACCCCAGCTAAAGACCCCTTCTCTACTCTCTAGTGCACCTCCCTTCCCTCTGTGCTACCGCGACTATGTTTTGAATTAATATCCGGTCCACTTTACTATTCATGTTTTTAAAACCTACATTACTCTCTCTTAAAAATGTCTAAATTTCGCAGACATTGTCTATGTGAAACACAGACATAAAACATCTGGGTTTTAGCTGCTTTCCTCTCCTGCGCTATCGTTTCGATTTGCTATTGCTTCCCATCTGCTCTATGTAGTTTTGGTCATGAGCTACTTCCTTCCAGCTGCCTTCATCTGCTTCCTATCCAGCGCTGCCATTTTGATCATAGACTATAGCATGCCTTGTGTTTTGTCTCCTGACCATTTACAACGTTTTCTTCACCTTGCTTTGTCGTTTTTGTCTTCATTTAATTCCTAATTGTTAATTCACGTAATTGCATGCATAATCCATGCAACTCATATTCTTTACATTTTTTCCTTTTTGTCTTTAAATTTTTTTCTTTTTACTCCATGAAGACAAGTGAAATTTAATCTTTAGAAAATGGCCCAAATATCATGCTTTCGACTCATTTTAACTTCTTTGCTGTCGAATTATGCTTAAAATCACATATGAGTCAAAGTGAGTATCTTAAGCAATTTCATGTTAATAATTAGTAAGTGTTATGGAATAATTTCATAATCAATTAAGCACCTATCGAAATTCCCCTATACTTAGCTTTTGGCCGTCCTCAGGCAAAACGTTAAAATTAAGCTCAGAGGCCTAAAAACATTGACTCATTTCCCATATGTTCCAAGAATGCATAATCATAACCAAAGATGAATGAATTCTAAAAATCATAGCAAGAACTTAACATTCTAAGCTTTTACTTATGATCAATCAACATTCAATACCTTTAAAAACCAAGCAATCTAATGGTAGACTCGAAAAATTTGTTTAACTAAAATATATCCATGGGTAATCTCAATACCATTCATGATCATGACAATCCACAACTTTGCATATCATTTCATTTCTCCACCACTAAAATTCACATGCAAAATAATGAATCAAAGGACTTTTCAAGGTTGTAATATGCGTAAAGGTAAGGTGAGATGTATTTGGGTTAAGTAGCATGAAAGCTGTTAAAGCTAGTGAAAAAAAACAACACTCAATATGACATTAAGTGCAAAAACCAGTATTCACTCACAATTGTGTACATCAACCATGATCAATGTAAAAACAAGTTTCACAACTCAAACCCGAGCTCTCATACACAAACCATATGAATTATATACCAATTTGAAGGGATCACTTATACAATTGATGACAATACATTGAAACCACAAAGAGTGATCCTTCCAAGCCAACATCTACCTTATATTAAACATAATCAAATAACCCATTAAATACAACTTTAAGAGGATTCATTAATTATAAACAGCTTTTCAACACATATGCAAATCCTCCTTGATACATTTACTTAAAAAAAAATTCTTTCTTTCTTTCTTTTTCTTTTCTTTTCTTTTTCTTTTCTCTTTGCTTTCTTTCTTTTCCTTTTATTTTATTTTCTCTTATAAAAATTAAAATAAACTACATCAATATGGGAATTTCAATGATAAGGTATAAAATAACATCCCAACATTATAACCAACCTACACATATGCATACCTCCGCACTTAGAATTTTATACATCCACAAACTCAACAATCACAACTTTTCCGCTAGCTTTATGGCTAAGGTATGACATTTGGTTAGGTTAAAGAATGTAATGTGGCTAATACACAAAGAAAAGGCAAATAAAGCTCAAGGGGGCTTATTAAAAGGAAAATCATATAATGGGTAGGCTATTTGGCTAATATAGTTAGGAAAAGCAAAGACTGCCTAATTATATCCATGTTAATGCATATGATATAATATGGTCTCGAATAGAAATTCAAGGTAAAATCAAGATATACATGTTATGAAGGTCACATATTATCAAAAGGCAATGAGACTGATATGAATGTGTCACTTAAATAAGGCTAAAAAACTTACCGACTTTGTCTACCACTAGTCATTACTCTTCTAAAGATAATGCGCATCGACCAATCACAAGAGAAAAAGTACATACTAAAGTTGCTATGAAATTCTCTAGTCAATTCACACTTTAATCATGACTATAAAATCCTAGAAGTAACAAAAAGCAAGAAAATGTTTGTTTGTTTGTTTGTTTTATTATTTCTCTCATTTTGATTGAAACTTAAAAAAAGTAAAGCAAACAAATTAAAAAACACACATGCATAAAAAAAGTAATGCGGAAATGTAAAGAAAAGAAATTTACTTCCCTTGGTTTCCTCCTAAAAAGCGCCTTTATTTAGGGTCGCTAGCTCGACTCCTTCTTATCCTCACGTGACAAAATTGTGATCTTCAAGTATTACAATTAATGCCACTTCCACGCGAGGTTGTTCCAAATAGGGCCTTAGTTGATCATCATTCCCATTTAGTGTCCTTCCTATCCTTAGACTTCCGATCTCTACTGAGTCTGTGCTTTCTTGAAAGATCTTGAATGTCTCTTCACCTTTTTCTTCCTCGTTTAATTCCCCTAACCTGCTATGTAAAAGTAAAGAGTCATTCTCAACAACAAAATGGAACTTAGTATTTACCTCTGAGCTAAAAGATATAGCTTTTTCTGGTTCGAGCTCCTCCTCAACTTCTTCTTCATATTCAATTCCTTGAGTATTGCTCTCAAAATTCTCAAGCTCCTCACGACTCTATAAGGTTTATGCACTAATGTCCATTGGGTACACCTTGGGTTGATACGGTTTCCCCTCTTCTCTTTGTAGTTCCAGATGATTGATATCTTCCCATTGAGGCAATACATCTTGCTGGAATTACAGAGTATCCTATCATATTTGCTATACACCTTGCTAAAATAGCTGCTGAATATTTTTTTGGAACTGCTACATATTCTATTGAATTTGAAGATTGTTAGCAGTTATAATATTAAGCAATTATTCTAAAGATGTACCAGAGTCGTGTTGGCTCTCCGAATCTTGGAAACTAGACTAAGATTTCCTTTCATCATGTTAGAATTGATAGATATTCTGTTGTGTATGCGATATACTCTCTTGAAGCTACTGCATACCATATTGAAATTGAAGATGGCCAACATTACAGGTCTTAATATAGTCATTTAGAGACATACCTGAGTTATGACAAGAAGCTTTTGGTTCATATAGGAATTGCTATATGTCCTACAAACTATCATAAAAGTAATTCTGATGATTATCCCATCCATAACCAAAGTTAGGTTGATCAGTCCAACCTTGGTTATAGGATTGAGAATAAAAGTTTTAAAAAATTTACTTCCAGTCATGATTTTTTTCTTTTTTATAAATCACAAACATGAAACAAAATAAAGAAAGGATCACGAAATAACTGAAAAGAAACCAATTATGAACAAATATATATAAAACACCAATTAAGTCACACAAAAAAACTAAAAACACCATACTCTCGGTAATTGTGCTAAACTTAACAACGAGTCATAATGCTAGTCAAAATAAAATAACTAGACCTACTACTATAGCAGTAGTGAGTCTATGTTGATGCTATAAAGAGTGTGCGTAAAGTTGTTGAAATGAAATTTCCTTATAGAATGATTGCAATAAGAATTCCTTGGGTAAGTTATGGTGTAGGCATTTCTGTTGCAAATCCTTGTATCGTTCCCACTCTTTATAGATCAATTCCCTGTCACTTTGCTAGAAGTTGGTAATCTCCTTGATAATCTTCATGGTCTTGGTAAGGGGAAAATACTTATCTAAAAAGGCACGAACTAGCTGATCCCAAGTCGTGACATTGACTAGGTTGAGGGAAAGATATCAAGCCTTTGCTTTATCTCTAAGGGTAAAAGGAAAGAGCCTAATTCTTACTGCATCTTTCGACATCTGATAGTATCGAAAGGTATCACAGATTTCAAGGAAGTTCACTATATGTGTGTTAGGATCTTCATTCGTTAGTCCATAGAACTGCATGTTCTATTGAATCATATTTAGGAGGTTTGGTTTGATTCCAAAAGATGCCGCTTATATGGGTGACCTAGCTACTCCTTGGTTAGCCGCATTGAGCCCTGGTCTCATGAAGTCCATAAAGGTTTGTTGTTGACGTCTTTAGTTCATTTCATGGTCCAAATCTTGCTGAAATTTCTTGGCTATTGTTTCATTCACGATTTCTTCTTCTTCCTCACGCTGAGCTTTCCTAATAGATTGTTTTCTAATCAAGTGATGTCTAAATCTAAGGTTCAGCTACATGACTCGAACTTCTCACGAATCTTGTGTTCATGTAAGATCCTAATTTCAGAAATAGAAAGAAAGAATGAAAAACAAAGAAATAAAAATTAACTAAACTCCTTAAACTAGAGAACTCAACTAATGGTTTCCCCGACAACGGTGCCAAAAACTTAAATTGGTTCTTTCAAAGCGTGTAAGTTTTAATTAATTAGCTTCAATAATCTAGAAGTGCACGGGTTGTTCACATAGTACCTAAGGTGTCAATCCCATGAGGAGAGATAATCTAATCCTAAAATCTAAGGCCAGAACAATTCACAAAATTCAAAATGTAATGGAATTAAAATGAGAATTCAATTTAATCAAGCAAATCAATTCAAGAATTAATCACGAAAAATATTAACACTTTTTTATTTGCAACACACACTTAAGAATTAACCTAAGGAAATATCAATTGAGACAAAGGGGATTTTACCTATTTTTAATGTTAACCTAATCGGTTATGAATTACTGGATTATTGGTTCTAGATGATCCTAGGGTTGACTACTCTCTCTCGAGTTATAACCATTAACCCTAAATTATAAATCCTAATCAGATTGTGGAAGTTGCAATTTCTCAATTAACAGCCTATCCAATACCCTAATTTGATCTAAAGTTGTCCAATAAACTATCGGAAACCTATGCTAGATCTCATTTTGCACAATTTACCGATTTGATTTAATTCTTGTTCTATTAAATCACCTAACTCTCGTTAGCCCAATTTAATTATTTTTCACTTGATTCACCATCTCAGTTTATTATCGAATTATGCACGTCTAGAATTAAAACATAATAAATCCAAATAACACATAAGGAATAAGATTTTATTAAATCAAGGATAAAACCCCGAAGGTGAGTATAGAACATCATCGACATCCAAAAATCCTGTCATCAACTGTTATTTCAATTCTATACAATAATAAAACTGAAAATAGTAGGAAATCTGAAATTAAAAAGATGACGGGAGGTAGCGACATCAGGAAACTCCTGATTCGAGAAGTAGGTCGAGTAGGTTTCTTCTCCTCTTTTCTCTTCCTTCTTTTCTTTCTCTATCTCTCAATAATTCTCTCTAGGGTTTCTCTATCAATGGCTGATGCAAAAGCTCCCTTACCTCTTTGACTTATTCTTTAAATACGTTTTGTGTTTTGAGCAGATCTAGGATTTTTTGGGGTCCAAAAGGTCCAAAAAATCTTTTAAAGCTTGGCATTTTTGAGTGTTTACACATCTGCCCAACGCAGGCCACAATCGTAGGCCACATACCAGCCTTCTGTCATGTTTGTAGTAAGCAGGCCACGATCATGGGCCATGTCAGGTGCTCCTGTCACAATCGTGGCCTATTGTGTTACGATCGTAAGTCGTTGTTTTAGCCTGAATGTCTCTGAAACTTCTCCGTTCTTTAATGTTGACCTTAAAATACTAACAAACACATCAAGGTACCTAAAAAGCATAATGCAGTAATGAGACATTGTCTTCAACTTCTTGAAATAAATTTAATTTTAAATACAATCATTTAAGTTATTTCAAATAAGTTATTTCAAATCATTAACATGCAAAATCAGCGTCTAGGGCTTTGAACTAAATATACATATTAATCCAGATTTAAGTGTTAAATTATTTACCCTTTTCAATTGCACACACACATTAATAATTCTTTGGCCATTCAAACTCTGTAACTACTCTTAAGTACGTTTTCATGAAAAGTCAAACTATTACAAGTTCAATAGGTTTTATTAGAAAACACTTTTTTATTTTTTATTAAACAAGGACCTAGACTTTTACTCAGAGGCAAACATTGATGATGAATGTTGATTTGATTACTCGACTAAGTCATTTTTTTAAGCTACTTGGTTGAAAAGTCATTATAGCCTTTTGATATGGAGGCACACATTTGTGATGCGTGTCGATCCAATTACTTAACTACATCACATTCTCAACTAGCTAATAGCTTTATTCATAACTTGAAGGCTAGCAGAATAGTAATTTATTTAAAATTAACAACACAATTTTTTTATTGCCTACCTTGTTGCTTTAGCTACTTGTTTCTGTGAAAAAAATACTAGCAAAGCTACTTAAATCGAAAGACCTCAAGAATGTGACAATTTAGAGGATGACAACTGACACTAAATCCTAATTAACTTGCATATTTAGTCAAAGAACCCAATTCACTAATTTTGCGAGCTAATGACTCTTCACAACCTAATAGAGTATGTTTAAAATTAAATCAAGTTTAATCCATCTAATCGATTGACACATTGACACAATTCACAAAATGCAACCTAATAGACTATCATACAATATGCAAAATTCACATTCAAAGCAAAACACATAACCCTCCCCACACTTGAACAACGTATTGTCCTCAATGTGAGAAGGATACATACAAGCAAAAAAATGGGAATGAACAATAAGCAGAAGGAAAAAGAATAAAATACTAACAAAAATAAAAAGAAAAGGGTTAGAACAAGAAACCTTTATGGTGACTGAGGTGGTGATGTGTTTGAGGCAGAGACCAAATGTGCTTGATGCCGAGTTGGCTTTCCTATCTTATAATTGATTCAAAGAGAGTAACAGAATTAGTAGGGCAATGCATTTTGAATCATAAACAACTCTAACTGCATGAAAATTTAAATCTACCTAAACATCCTAATTAAGGTCATTAGCTTGACCTTGTATCATTAGAAACTCAACCGGGATCATTTATAAATGGCTTGCTTCCACCAATTTTGTTAAACATCAATTTTATAGCCTGTGAGTAAGCTACAAATTGCAAAATAATCAGAAAGACAATATTGATAAAGTTGAGAAAATTGATTAATTTCAGTAATGTCATTTTCACTAACAAACTGTCAATAAAATAGG
>JAOTJB010143510.1:0-32309 GCA_027123815.1 Erythroxylum minutifolium | reverse complement strand
AACAGGCTATTTTTGGTGCCCAACGACTGTTTTTCCCACCGAAGGTGCCTTGTGGCCGTTCCAATGGGATGTTTTTCCTATCGAAGTTGCCCAACAGGCTATTTTTCCCATCAAAAGCACCTTGCGGCAGTGCCAATGGGCTATTTTGCCCACCAAAGGTTTGCCAGCGGGCTCTTTTTCCCACCGAAGGTGCCAAATGGCCTGTTTTTCCCACCAAAGGTGCCCAACGGGCTTTTTTTCCCAACGGACGTGCCTTGCGGCTGACCTAACGGGCTATTTTTCCCAACGAAGGTATGCCGACGGGCTATTTTTCCCAAAAAAGGTGCCTTGCGGTCATGTCAACGGGCTGTTTTGCCCACCGAAAATGCCTTACGACCATGTCAATGGGGTCTTTTGCCTACCGAAGGTGCACCAACGGGCTGTTTTCCCCACCAAAGATGCCCAACGGGCTGTTTTTCCTACCGAAGGTGCCCAACGGGTTATTTTTCCCACTGAAAGTGACTTACGTTCGTGCCAACTGGCTGTTTTTCCTTCCAAAGTTGCCCAATGGGCTATTTTTCCCACTGAAAGTGACTTACGGTCATGCCAACGGCTTGTTTTTCCCAACGAAGGTGTGCCAACGGGTTGTTTTCCCACCGAAAGTGCCCAATGGGCTGTTTTTCCCACCGAAGGTGCCTTGTGGACGTGCCAACGGGTTTTTTTCCCTCCAAAGGAGTGCCAATGGGCTTTTTTTTAAAGTGCCTTGCGTACATGCCAACGAGTTGTTTTTGTCATCGAAGGTGCCCAATGGGCTGTTTTTCCCACCAAATGTGCCTTGCGGCTAAGCCAACGGATTGTTTTGCCCATCGAAGGTGTGCCAACAGGTTCTTTTTCCCTTTGAAGGTGCCCAATTGGCTGTTTTTCCCATCGAAAGTGCCTTGCGGTCGTGCAAACGGGCTATTTTACACACCTTTGCCAATGGGCTCTTTTTCCCACCAAAAGTGCCTTGTAGCTGTGACAACAGGCTGTTTTGCTCACCGAAGGTTTACCAACAGGCTATTTTTCCTACCGAAAGTGCCCAACGGGCTGTTTTTCCCACCAAAAGTGCCTTGCGGCTGTGCCAACGGGCTATTTTTACCACAGAAGTTGCCGAACAGGCCGTTTTTCCCAATGAAAGTGCCTTGCGGCCGTGTCAATGGGCTGTTTTGCCAACTGAAGGTGTTCCAACGGGATGTTTTTCCCACCGAAGTTACCCAATAGGATATTTTGCCCACCAAAAGTGCCTTGCAACTGTCCCAATGGGCTGTTTTGCCCACCCAAGGCTTGCAAACGAGCTATTTTTCTCGCCAAAAGTGCCTTGTGGCCTTGCCAATAGGCTGTTTTTCCCACCGAAGGTGGCCAACGGATTGCTTTTCTGATTGAAGGTGTGCCAACGGGCTGTTTTACCCACCAAAGGTGCCCAACGAGCTATTTTTCCCAGCAAAAGTGCCTTGCGGCCGTATCAACCGACTGGTTTTCCCACCGAAGGTGTGCCAACAGGGTGTTTTTCCCATCGAAGGTGCCCAACGGGCTGTTTTCCCACCAAAGGCACACAACAGGCTATTTTTCCCTCCGAAAGTGCCTTGTGGCCATTCCAACGGGCTGTTTTGCCCCCCAAAGGTGTGCCACCAGGCTATTTTTCCTGCCGAAGTTGCCCAGCGGGCTCTTTTGCCCACTGAAGTTGTCCCAATGGGCTATTTTTCCCACCGAAGGTGCCCAACAAGCTGTTTTTCTTATCGAAGGTGCCCAATGGGCTGTTTTTCCCATCGAAAATGCCTTTCGGCCATGCCAACGGGCTGTTTTGCATACAAAAGGAGTGCCAACGGGCTATTTTTCTAACTGAAGGTGCAAAACAGGCTGTTTTGCTATCGAAAGTCCCTTACGGCCTTGCTAACCAGTTGTTTTACCCACCGAAGGTGTGGCAACGGGCTATTTTCCCACCGAAGTTGCCCAACGGGCTATTTTTCCCACCGAAAATGCCTTGTGGATGTGCCAACGGGCTGATTTGAACAACGGTGCCCAACGGGTTGTTTTTCCCATAGAAAGTGCCTTACGGCTGTGCCAACAGTCTGTTTTTCCCCCGAAGGTGCGCCAACGGGCTGTTTCTCCCACCGAAAGTTGTTTTTCCCACTAAAAGTGCCCAATGGGTTGTTTTTCCCACCCAAAGAGCCTGGCGGCAGTGCCAACGTGCTATTTTTCCCACCGAAGGTGCCCAACAGACAGTTTTCCCACTGAAGGAACCCAATGGGCTATTTTTCCCCCAGAAAGTGTCTTATGGCCATCCGAACGGGCTGTTTTGCCCACCAAAGGTGTACCAACGGGCTGTTTATCCCATCGAAGTTGCCCAACGGGCTGTTTTGCCCACTAAAGGTATCCCAACGGGCTATTTTTTCTACCTAAGGTTCCCAACGGGTTGCTTTTCCTACCAAAGGTGTCCAACGGGCTGTTTTTACCATTGAAAGTGCCTTGTGGTTGTGCCAACGAGCTGTTTTTCCCATCGAAGGTGTGCTAACGGGCTGTTTTTCCCACCGAAGTTGCCTAACGGGCTTTTTTCCCCACTGAAGGTGCCCTAACGGGCTGTTTTTCCCACCGAAGGTTTGCCAAAGAGCTATTTTTTCCACCGAAAATGACCAACGAGCTATTTTTCCCACCAAAAGTGCCTTGCGGCTGTGCCAATGGCCTGTTTTGTCTGTCGAAGGTGTGCCAATGGGTTGTTTTCCCACAAAAGTTGCCCAACGGGCTATTTTTCCCCCCAAAGTGCCTTGCGGTCGTGCCAACGGGCTGTGTTCTCCACCGAAGATGTGCCAACAGGTTGTTTTTTCCACCAAAGGTGCTAAACAGGCTGTTTTGCCACCGAAGGTGCCCAACGGGCTATTTTTCCCACCTAAGTGCCTTGCCACCGGGCTCTTTTTCCCACCAAAAGTGCCAAACAGGCTGTTTTTCCCACTGAAGGTGCCCAATGGGATATTTTCCCCACCAAAAGTGCCTTGCGGCCGTGCCAAAGGGCTGTTTTCCCATAGAAGTTGCCGAACGGATTGTTTTTCCCAATGAAAATGCCTTGCAGCCGTGTCAATGGGCAGTTTTGCCCACCGAAGGTGTTCCAATAGGAAGTTTTTCCCACATAAGTTGCCCATTAGGCTATTTTTCCCTCTGAAAGTGCCTTGTGGCAGTCCCAACGAGCTGTTTTGCCAGCCGAAGGTTTGCCAACGGGTTGTTTCTCCCACCAAAAGTGCCTTGTGGCCTTGCCCACGGGCTGTTTTTCCCACCGAAGGTGCCCAACAGGCTGTTTTTCCCATCGAAAGTGCCTTGCGATCGTGCCAACAGATTACTTTTCTAACCGAAGGCATGCCAACGAGCTATTTTTCCCACCAAAGGTGCCCAACGGGGTGTTTTTTCCATAAAAATGCCTTGTAGTCACGTCGACAGGCTATTTTTCCCACCAAAAGTGCCAAGCGACCGAGTCAACGGGCTCTTTTGCCCACCAAAGGTGTGCAAACAGGCAATTTTCCCATCGAAGGAGCCCAACGGGCTATTTTTCCATCTAAAGGTGCCGAACAGGCTATTTCTCCCTCCGAAAGTGACTTACGGCCATGCCAACGGGCTGTTTTTCCCACCAAAGGTGTGCCAACAGGCTATTTTTCACACCGAAAGTGCCAAACAAGCTGTTTTTCCCAACGAAAGTGCCTTGTGACCATGCCAACGAGCTGTTTTCCCACCGAAAGTGCCCAACGGGCTGTTTTTCCTACCAAAAATGCCATACGATCATGCCAACGGTTTGTTTTCGCCATCAAAGGTGCCCAACGGGCTGTTTTTCCCACCAAAATTTCCTTGCGGCCGTGCCAACGAGCTTTTTTACCCACCGAAGGTGTGGTAACAGGCTATTTTTCTCACCGAAGGTGCCCAACGGCCTGTTTTCCCACCAAAAGTTCGTTGCTACCATGCCAATGACCTCTTTGCCCACCAAAGGTGTGCCGACGGCCTGTTTTTCCTACCAAAGGTGCCCAACGGCCTATTTTTCCCACCGAAGGTACCCAACGGGCTGTTTTTCCAACCGAAATTACCTTACAGCTATGCCGACTGGCTGTTTCGCCCACCAAACGTGTGCCAACGGGTTGTTTTACCCACCTAAGGTGTGCCAACGGGCTGTTTTTCCCACTGAAGTTACCCAATGGGTTGTTTTTTCCACCGAAAGTGCCTTGCGGGCGTGCCAACGGGCTGTTTTGTCCATCGAAGGTGTGCCAAAGGCCTGTTTTTCCCATCGAAGTTGCCCATCGGGCTGTTTTTCCCACCGAAAGTGCCTTGTGGGCATGGAACGAGCTGTTTTGCCCACCGAAGGTTTGCCAACGAGCTGTTTCTTCCATCAAAAGTGCCCAACGGGCTGTTTTTCCCATCGAAGTTGCCAAACGGGCTATTTTCCCACCGAAACTGCCTTGAGGGTGTGCCAATGGGCTGTTTTACCCACCGAAGGTTTGCCAACGAGCTGTTTTTCCCACCGAATGTGCCCAACGATCTGTTTTTCCCACCGAAAGTGCCTTGCGGCTATGCCAACGGGCTGTTTTCTCCACCGAAGTTGTGCCAACGGGCTGTTTTCCCACCGAAGTTGCCCAACGGGCTATTTTTCCCAATGAAAGTGCCTTGCGACCTTGCCAATGGGCTATTTTGTACACCGAAGGTGTGCCAACGGGCTGTTTTGCCACCAAAGGTGCCCAACAGGCTGTTTTGCCACCAAAGGTGCCCAACGGGCTATTTTTCCCACCAAAGTGCCTTGCGGCCGTGCCAATGGGCCGTTTTGCCCACCAAAGGTGTGACAACGGGTTGTTTTTCCCACCAAAGTTGCCCAACGAACTGTTTTTCCCACCAAAGTCTCCCAACGGGCTGTTTTCCTGCCAAAAGTGCCTTGCGGGTGTGCCAATGTGGTGTTTTGCCCACCGAAGGTTTGCCAATGGGCTGTTTTCCCACCGAAGTTACCCAACAGGCTATTTTTACCACCCAACAGGCTGTTTTTTCCACCAAAAGTGCCATGCGGCCGTGTCAATGGGCTGATTTGCCCATCGAAGGTGTGTCAATGGGCTGTTTTTCCCATCCAAGTTGCCCAATGGGCTATTTTTCCCATCGAAAGTGCCTTGGGGGCATGGAACAGGTTGTTTTGCCCACCGAAAGTTTGCCAACGAGCTATTTTTTCCACTAAAAGTGCCCAACGGTTTGTTTTTCCCACCAAAAGTGCCTTGGGGGCGTACCAACGGGCTGTTTTGCCAACGAGCTATTTTCCCACCGAAAGTGCCCAACGAGCTGTTTTTCCCACCAAAAGTTCCTTGCGGCTATGCCAATGGGCTGTTTTGTCCATCGAAGGTGTGCCAACGGGCTGTTTTCCCACCGAAGTTGCCCAACGGGCTATTTTTCCCACCGAAAGTGCCTTGTGGTAGTGCCAATGGGCTGTTTTGTCCACAAAAGGTGTGCCAACGGGCTATTTTTCCACCAAAGGTTCCCAATAGGCTGTTTTGCCATCGAAGGTGCCCAACGGGCTATTTTTCCCACCGAAGTGCCTTGCGGCCGTGCCAATGGGCCGTTTTGCCCACCAAAGGTGTGACAACGGGTTGTTTTTCCCACCGAAGTTGCCCAACGGACTGTTTTTCCCACCGAAGTCTCCCAACAGGCTGTTTTCCTGCCAAAAGTGCCTTGCGGGTGTGTCAACGTGGTGTTTTGCCCACCGAAGGTTTGCTAACGGGTTGTTCTCCCACCGAAGTTACCCAACTGGCTATTTTTCCCACCCAAAGTGCCTTGCAGTCGTGCCAATGGGCTGATTTGTCCACCGAATGTGCCCAACGGGCTATTTTTCCTACCGAAGTGCCTTGCGGCCATGCCAATGGGACGTTTTGCCCACCAAAGGTGTAACAACGGGTTGTTTTTCCTATCGAAGTTGCCCAACGGATTGTTTTTCCCACCAAAGTCTCCCAACAGGCTATTTTTCCTGCCAAAAGTGCCTTGCGGGTGTGCCAACGTGGTGTTTTACGCACCGAAGGTTTGGCAACGGGCTATTTTTCCCACCGAAAGTGCCCAACAGGTTGTCTTTCCCACTGAAGGTGCCCAACGAGTTGTTTTTCCCACCGAAAGTGCCTTGCGGCTATGCCAACCCGCTGTTTTCCCCATCGAAGCTATGCCAACGGGCTATTTTTCCTATCAAAGGTGCCCAACGGGCTATCTTTCCCATCAAAGGTACCCAACGGGCTGTTTTGCCTATTAAAGGCGTGCCGACAGGCTATTTTTCACAACAAAAGTGCCCAACGGGTTGTTTTTCCCCCTGAAAGTGCCTTGCGGCTATGCCAACGGGTTGTTTTTCCCACTGAAGGTTTGCCACCAAGCTCTTTTTCCCACCAAAAGTGCCAAATGGGCTGTTTTTCCCACTGAAGGCCCCCAACGGGCTATTTTTCCCACCAAAAGTGACTTGCGGCAGACCTAACGGGTTGTTTTTCCCAACGAAGGTGTGCCAACAGGCTATTTTTCCCCCCGAAGGTGCCTTGTGGCCGTGTCAACAGGCTATTTTGCCCACCGAAGGTGCCCACCAGGCTATTTTTCCCACTGAAAGTGCCTTGCGAATGACCTAACGGGCTGTTTTTTCCACCGAAGGTGCCTTGCGACCGTGCCAACGGGCTTTGTTTCCCACTGAAGTTGCCCAACAGGTTATTTTTCCCACCGAAAGCACCTTGTAGCAGTGCCAATAGGCTATTTTGCCCATTGAAGGTTTGCAAGCAGGCTCTATTTCCCACCGAAAGTGCCAAACGACCTGTTTTTCCTAACGTGCAGTTTTTCCCAATGAAAGTGCCTTATGGTCGACCTAACGGGCTGTTTTTCCTAACGAAGGTGTGCCAACGGGCTGTTTTTTCCAACGAAGGTGCCTTGCGGCCGTGTCAACGGGTTGTTTTCCTACCAAAGTTGCCCAACTGGTTATTTTTCCCATCGAAAGTGACTTGAGGCCATGTCAATGGGGACTTTTGCCCATCGAAGGTGCACCAACGGGCTATTTTTCCCACCAAAGCTGCCCAAAGAGCTGTTTTTCCTACCGAAGGTGCCCAATGGGCTATTTTTCCCACCGAAAGTGACTTACATCCGTGCCAACGGGCTGTTTTTCCTACCAAAGTTGCCCAATGGGCTATTTTTCCTACTGAAAGTGACTTACGACCGTGCCAACGGCTTGTTTTTCCCAACGAAGGGGTGCTAACGGACTGTTTTTCCCACCGAAAGTACCCAACAGGCTGTTTTTCCCACCCAAGGTGCTTTGTGGCCGTGCCAACGAGCTTTTTTCCCTCTAAAGGTGTGCCAATCGGCTATTTTTCCACCAAAAGTGCCTCACGGCCGTGCCAATGAGTTGTTTTCCTCTGCAAAGGTGCCCAACAGGCTATTTTTCCTACCAAAAGTGCCTTAGGGCTGGGCCAACATGTTGTTTTGCCCACCAAAGGTTTGCCAACGGGTTCTTTTTCCCTCCGACAGTGCCCAACTGACTGTTTTTCCCACTGAAAGTGCCTTGCGGCTGTGCCAACGGGTTATTTTGCACATCGAAGGTTTGTCAACGGGCTGTTTTTCCCACCAAAAGTGCCTTGCAGCCGTGTCATCAGGCTGTTTTGCCCACTCAGGGTTTACCAACGGGTTGTTTTTCCCACCGAACGTGCCCAATGGGCTGTTTTTCCCACCGAAAGTGCCTTGCGGCTGTGCCAACAGGTTGTTTTTCCCCCAGAAGTTGCCGAACAGGCTATTTTTCCCAATGAAAGTGGCTTGCGACCGTGTCAATGGGTTGTTTTGCCCACTGAAGGTGTTCCAACGAGATGTTTTTCCCACCGAAGTTGCCCAATAGGCTGTTTTTCCCATCGAAAGTGCCTTGCGGCAATCCCAACGGGTTGTTTTGCCCACCGAAGGCTTGCCAACGGGCTGTTTTCCCACCGAAAGTGCCTTGTGGCCTTACCAACGGGCTATTTTTCCCACTGAAGGTGCCCAACGAGCCATTTTTCCCCCCGAAAGTGCCTTGCGACCGTTCCAATGGATTACTTTTTTGACCGAAGGCGTGCCAACTGGCTATTTTTCCCACAAAAGTTCCCAACGGGCTGCTTTTCCACCAAAAATGCCTTACGGCTGCGTCGACTGGCTGTTTTTCCCACTGAAAGTGCCTAACGGCTGTGTCAAAGGGCTCTTCTGCCTATCGAAGGCGCATGAACGGGCTAATTTTCCCATCGTAGGTGCCCAACGGGCTGTTTTTCCCATCGAAGTTGCCAAACGGGCTGTTTTTCCCACCGAAAGTGCCTTGAGGGTGTGCCAACGGGCTGTTTTGCCCACTGAAAGTTTGCCAACGAGCTGTTTTTCCCACCGAAAGTGCCCAAGGGGCTGTTTTTCCCACCGAAAGTGCCTTGCGGCCTTGCCAAAGGGCTGTTTTATCCACCGAAGGTGTGCCATTGGGCTATTTTTTCCACTAAAGGTGCCCAACGGGCTATTTTTCCTACCAAAGTTACCCAATGGGCTATTTTTCCTACCGAAAGTGACTTACGGCCGTGCCAACAGCTTGTCTTTCCCAACAAAGGTGTGCCAACGGGCTGTTTTTCCCACCGGAAGTGCTTTGCGGCCCTGCTAACCAGCTTTTTTTCCCTCCAAAGGTGTGCTAGCAGGCTATTTTTCTGACTGAAGTCTCCCAATGGGCTGTTTTTCCTGCCAAAAGTGCCTTGCGGGAGTGCCAACGTGGTGTTTTGCCCACCGAAGGTTTCCCAACGGGCTGTTTTTCCCACCGAAAGTGTCCAATGGGTTGTTTTTCCCACCTTCGGTGCCTAACGAGTTGTTTTTCCCACCGAAGGTGTGCCAACGGGCTATTTTTCCCACCAAAGGTGCCCAACGGGCTATCCTTCCCATCAAAGGTACCCAACGGGCTGTTTGTCCCATTGGAAGTGCCTTACGACCGTGCCAACGGGCTGTTTTTCTCATTAAAACTTCCCAACGGGCTGTTTTTCTCCTTAAAATTGCCCAACGGGCTGTTTTTCGCACCGAAAGTGCCTTACGGCTGTGCCATCTGGCTGTTTTTTCCACCAAAGGTTTGCCACCGGGCTCTTTTTCCCACCAAAAGTGTCAAACGGGCTGTTTTTCCCACTGAAGGTTCCCAATGGCTTGTTTTTCCCACCGAAAGTACCTTGCGGCCATGCCAACGGGCTGTTTTTCCCCTAGAAGTTGCCAAATAGGCTATTTTTCCCAATAAAAGTGCCTTGCGACCGTGTCAATGGGCTGTTTTGCCCACCGAAGGTGTTCCAACGGGATGTTTTTCCCACCGAAGTTGCCCAATAGGCTGTTTTTCCCATCAAAAGTGCCTTGCGACAATCCCAATGGGTTGTTTTACCCACCGAAGGTGTTCCAACGGACTATTTTTCCCACAAAAGTGCCCAATGGGCTATTTTTCCCAACAAAAATGCCTTACGGCCGCATCGACGAGCTGTTTTTCCCACCACAAGTGCCTAACGACCGTGTCAACAGGCTCTTCCGCCCACCGAAGGTGCGCGAACGGGCTATTTTTCCCATCGAAGTGGCCCAACAGGCTGTTTTTCCTACCGACGGTGTCGAACGGGCTATTTTTCCATCCAAAAGTGACTTACGGCCATGCCAACGGGCTGCTTTTCACACCAAAAGTGCCAAATAGGCTATTTTTCCCATCGAAAGTGCCTTGCGACTGTGCCAACGAGCTATTTTTCAACCGAAAGTGCCCAACAGACTATTTTCCCACCCAAAATGCCATGCGAACTTCCCAACGGTTTGTCTTGCCTATCAAAGGTGCCCAACAGGCTGTTTTTCCCACCAAAAGTGCCTTGCGGCAGTGCCAACGAGCTGTTTTACCCACCGAAGGTGTGCCAACGGGTTGTTTTTCCCCTGACGATGCCTTGCGACCGTGTCAACAGGCTGTTTTGCCCACCGAAGGTGCCCAACGAGCTGTTTTTCCCACCGAATGTTCGTTGCGACCGTGCCAATGGGCTGTTTTTTCCACCAAAGGTACCCAACGGGCTGTTTTTCCTACAGAAGGTACCTAACGGGCTGTTTTTCCAACTGAAATTGCCTTACGGCTGTGCCAAGGGGCCGATTCGCCCACCAAACGTGCACCAACGAGCTATTTTGCTCTCCTAAGGTGTGCCAATGGCCTATTTTCCCCACTGAAGTTACCCAATGGGCTATTTTTCATATCGAAAGGGCCTTACGGCCGTGCCAACGGACTATTTTTCCCACTGAAACTATGCCAACAGGTTGTTTTTCCCATCAAAGTTGCCCAACAGGCTGTTTTTACCTTCGGTGGGAAAAACAGGCCATTTGGCACCTTCAATGGGAAAAAGAACCCGCTGGCAAAGCGTCGGTGGGCAAAACAGCTTGTTGGTATTGCCGCAAGTTACTTTCGATGGGAAAAATAGCCTGTTGGGCAACTTTAGTGGGAAAAACAGCCCGTTGGCACGGCCGCAAGGCACCTTCGACGAGAAAAACAGTCTGTTGGTACAGCTTCGTTGGGAAAAATAGCCCGTTAGGTAAGCTACAATGAAATTTTGCTGGGGAAAACAGCTTGTTGGGCACCTTCGACGGGCAAAACAACCTGTTGACACGGCCGCAAGGCACCGTCGGGGGGAAAAATAGCCCGTTGGCACACCATCGTTGGGAAAAATAGCCCGTTAGGTCAGTCGCAAGGCACTTTTGGTGGGAAAAAGAGCCCGTGGCAAACCTTCGGTGGCAAAACAGCTCGTTAGCACGCTCCTGAGGCACTTTCGGTGGAAAAACAGCCTGTTGGGCAACTTTGGTTGGGAAAACAGCCCGTTGGCACACCTATGGTGGGCAAAACAGCCCGTTGGGACAGCCACAAGCCACTTTTGGTGGAAAAACAGCCCGTTGGGAACCTTCGGTGGGCAAAATAGCCTGTTGGGAACCCTCAGTGGAAAAAAAGCCCGTTAGGAAGCTTTGGTGGGAAAAACAGCCCGTTGGCACACCTTCGATGGGCAAAACAGACCGTTGGCACAGCCGCAAGGCCCTTTTGATTGGAAAAATAGCCCGTTGGCACACCTTTGGTGGGAAAAATAGCCCGTTGGCACACCTTTGGTGGGAAAAACAGCTCATTGGGCACTTTTGGTTGGAAAAAGAGCCCGGTGGCAAAATAGTCCGTTGGCACGCTCCTAAGGCACTTTCGGTGGGAAAAACAGCCCGTTGGGCACCTTTGGTAGGAAAAGCAACCTGTTGGGAACCTTCGGTGGGTAAAATAGCCTGTTGGGAACCTTCGGTGGAAATAAAGCCCGATAGGAAGCTTCGGTGGGAAAAATAGCCCGTTGGCACACCTTCGATGGGCGAAACAGACCGTTGGCACAGCCGCAAGGCCCTTTTGATGGGAAAAATAGCCCGTTGGGCACCTTTGGTGCGAAAAACAGCCCGTTGGCACACCTTTGGTGGGAAAAACAGCCCGTTGGGCACTTTTGGTGGGAAAAAGAGCCCAGTGGCAAAATAGTCCATTGGCACGCTCCTAAGGCACTTTCGGTGGGAAAAATAGCCCGTTGGGCACCTTTGGTGGGAAAAATAGCCCGTTGGCGCACCTTTGGTGGGAAAAACAGCCTGTTGGGTACTTTCGGTGGGAAAAAGAGCCCAGTGGCAAACCTTCAGTGGCAAAACAACCTGTTGGCATACTCCTAAGGCACTTTCCGTGGGAAAAATATCCTGTTGGGCAACTTTGGTAGGAAAAACAGCCCGTTGGCACACCTTCGGTGGGCAAAACAGCATGTTGGCACAGCTGCAAGCCACTTTTGGGGGAAAAATAGCCTGTTGGGAACCTTCGGTGGAAAAACAGCCCGTTGGGAAGCTTCGGTGGGAAAAACAACCCATTGGCACACCTTCGATGGGCAAAAAAGCCCGTTGACACGGCCGCAAGGCCCTTTTGATGGGATAAACAGCCCGTTGGGCACCTTCGATGGGAAAACAACCCGTTGGCACGACCGTAAGGCATTTTCGGTGGGAAAAACAGCCCGTTGGGCACTTTTGGTGGAAAAACAGCACGTTGGGATGCTCGCAAGGCACTTTTAGTGGGAAAAATAGCATGTTGGGTGCTTTTGTTGTGAAAAACAGCCTGTTGGCACACCTTTGGTGGGAAAAACAGTCCGTTGGCACAGCCGTAAGTCACTTTTGGTGGAAAAAATAGCATTTTGGGCACCTTTGGTAGGAAAAACAGCCCGTTGGGCACCTTCGATAGGAAAAACAGCCAGTTGGTGCACCTTTGGTGGGAAAAATAGCCTGTTGGGCACTTTCAGTGGGAAAAAGAGCCCGGTGGCAAAACAGCCTGTTGGCACGCTCCTAAGGCACTTTCAGTGGGAAAAATAGCCCGTTGGGCACCTTTGATAGGAAAAACAGCCCGTTGGGAACCTTCGGTGGGCAAAACAGCCTGTTGGGAACCTTCGGTGGAAAAAAAGCCCGTTAGGAAGCTTTGGTGGGAAAAACAGCCCGTTGGCACACCTTCGATGGGCAAAATAGACCGTTGGCATAGCCACAAGGCCCTTTTGATGGGAAAAACAGCCCGTTGGGCACCTTTGGTGGGAAAAACAGCCCGTTGGCACACCTTCGGTGGGCAAAACAGAACGTTGGCATAGTCGCAAGCCACTTTTGGTGGAAAAACAACCCATTGGGCACCTTTGCTACGAAAAACAACCTGTTGAGGCAGCTGCAAGGCATTTATGGCGGGAAAAATAGCCCGTTGGGAACCTTTGGTGGGAAAAATAACCCATTGGCACAATCGCAAGGCACTTTCAGTACGTAAAACAGCCCGTTGGACACCTTCGGTGGGGAAAACAGCCAGTTGGCACGGCCACAAGACACTTGCAGTGGGAAAAACAATCCGTTGGCAAGCCTTCGAAGGGTAAAACAGCCCGTTGGGATCACCGCAAGGCACTTTCGGTGGGAAAAACAGCCTATTGGGCAACTTCAGTAGGAAAGACATCTCGTTGGAACACCTTCGGAGGGCAAAACGGCAGATTGACAAGGCCGCAAGGCACTTTCATTGGGAAAAACAGCCTGTTCGGCAACTTCTGTGCGAAAAACAGCCCGTTGACACGGTGGCAAGGCACTTTCAGTGGGAAAAATAACCCATTGGGCATCTTCGAAAATAGCCTTTTGGGCACTTTTGGTGGGAAAACAGCCCGTTGGCGAACCTTCGGTGGCCAAAACAGCCTGTTGGCACGGCTATAAGGCACTTTTGATGGGAGAAACAGCCTGTTGGCAAACCTTCGGTGTGCAAAACATTCCGTTGGCACGGCCGTAAGGCACTTTCAGAGTTGGGCACCTTCGGAGGGAAAAAGAACCTCTTGGCTCACCTTCGGTGGGCAAAACAACCCGTTGGCCCAGCCGCAAAGCACTTTTGGTTAGAAAACGAGCCCGTTGGCCACCTTCAATTAGGAAAACAACTCATTGTCACGTTCGCAAGGTACTTTTGGTGGAAAAAATAGCCTGTTGGCACACCTTCGGAGGGAAAAAGAGCCCGTTGGCACGGCCACAAGGCACCTTTCGTGGGAAAAACAGCCCGTTGGCACACCTTCGTTGGGAAAAACAAGTCATTGGCACTATCGTAAGTCACTTTCGATGGGAAAAACAGCCCATTAGGCAACTTTGGTAGGAAAAACAGCCCGTTGGCATGGACGTAAGTCACTTTCGGTGGGAAAAATAGCCCGTTGGGCACCTTCAGTAGGAAAAACAGCCCGTTGCGCATCTTTGGTGGAAAAAATAGCCCGTTGGCGCACCTTCGGTAGGCAAAAGAGCCTATTGACACGGCCACAATGCACTTTCGATGGGAAAAACATCACGTTGGGCACCTTCGTTGGGAAAAACAACTCGTTAGGTCGGTCGCAAGGCACTTTAGTTAGGAAAAATTGCCCGTTGTGCACCTTCAGTGGGAAAAACAGGCTATTTGGCACTTTTGTGGGAAAAAGAGCCCGCTGGCAAAGCTTCGGTGGGCAAAACAGCCCGTTGGCACTACCACAAGGTGCTTTCGGTGGGAAAAATAGTCTGTTGGGCAACTTCGGTGGAAAAAATATCTCGTTGGCATGGCCGCAAGGCACCTAGGGTAGGAAAAACAACAGGTTGGCACAACTTCGTTGGGAAAAACAGCCCATTAGGTCAGCTGCAAGGCACTTTCGGTGGGAAAAACAACCTATTGGGCACCTTCGGTTGGCAAAACAGCCTGTTGAGATGGCCGCAAGGCACCATGGGGTGAAAATAGCCCGTTCGCACACCATCGTTAGGAAAAACAACCCGTTAGGACAGCCGCAAGGCACTTTTGGTGGGAAAAATAGTCCGTTGGGCACCTTCAGTGGGAGGAACAGCCCGT
Organism: Erythroxylum minutifolium; assembly: GCA_027123815.1. Taxonomy (NCBI): domain Eukaryota; kingdom Viridiplantae; phylum Streptophyta; class Magnoliopsida; order Malpighiales; family Erythroxylaceae; genus Erythroxylum; species Erythroxylum minutifolium. The sequence goes on along the minus strand of JAOTJB010143510.1, from coordinate 17,941 downwards.
CGGCACTTTTGCTGGGAAAAAGAGCCCGGTGGCAAACCTTCGATGGTAAAACAGCCTGTTGAGATGGCCACAAGGCACCGTCAGGGGGCAAAACGGCCCGTTGGCACACCTTCTTTGGGAAAAACAAGCCGTTGGTGCGACCGTAAGTCACTTTCGATGGGAAAAATAGCCCGATAGGCACCTTCAGTAGGAAAAACAGCCCGCTGGGCATCTTTGGTGGGACAAACAGCTCGTTGGCGCACCTTCGGTAGGCAAAAGAGCCCATTGACACGGCCGCAACGCACTTTCAGTGGGAAAAACATCACGTTGGGCACCTTCGTTGGGAAAAACAACCCGTTAGGTCGGTCGCAAGCTACTTTTGTTGGGAAAAACTGCCCGTTGTGCACCTTTCATAGGAAAAATAGGCTATTTGGGACTTTCGTTGGGAAAAAGAGCCCGCTGGCAAAGCTTCGATGGGCAAAACAGCCCGTTGGCACTACCATAAGGTGCTTTCGGTGGGAAAAATAGCCTGTTGGGCAACTTCGGTGGAAAAAACAGCCCGTTGACACCGCCGCAAGGCACCTTCGGTAGGAAAAACAGCCCATTGGCACAGCTTCGTTGGAAAAAATAGCCCTTTAGGTCAACCGTAAGTCACTTTCGGTGGGAAAAATAGCCTATTGGGCACCTTCGGTTGGCAAAACAGCCTGTTGAGACAGTAGCAAGGCACCGTTAGGGGGAAAAACAGCCCGTTCGCTCACCATCGTTAGGAAAATTAGCCCATTAGGGCAGCCGCAAGGCACTTTCGGTGGGAAAAACAGCCCGTTGGGCACCTTCAGTGGCAAAAACAACCCATTTGGCACTTTCGTTGGGAAAAAAGCCCGGTGGCAAAATAGCCCGTTGGCACGGTCCTAAGGCACTTTTGGTGGGAAAAATAGTCTGTTGGGCAACTTTGTTGGGAAAACAGCTCGTTGGCACAACATCGGTGGGAAAAACAGCACGTTGGCACAGCCGCAAGGTACTTTCGATGGGAAAAACAGCCCGTTAGGTAACTTTGATGGGAAAAACAGCCCGTTGGGCACTTTCGATAGGAAAAACAACTCGTTGGCAAACCTTCAGTGGCAAAACAGCCCGTTAGCATGCTCCCAAGGCACTTTCTGTGGAAAAAATAGCCCGTTGGGCAAGTTCGGTGGGAAAAATAGCCCGTTGGCACGACCGCAAGGCACTGTCAGTGGGAAAATAGCCTGTTGGGTAATTTTGGTGGGAAAACAACCCATTGGCACACCTTTGGTGGGCAAAACAGCAAGTTAGCACAGCCACAAGGCAATTTCGGTGGCAAAAATAACCCTTTGGCACACCTTCGGTGGGCAAAATAGCCCGTTGGCACACCTTCGATTGGCTAAGCAGCCTGTCGGCATGGCCGTAAAGCACTTTCGATGGGAAAAACAACCCGTTGAGCATCTTCGGTGGGAGAAACAACCCATTGGCACACCTTTGGTGGGCAAAACATCCTGTTGGCATGGCCGCAACGAACTTTCGGTGGGAAAAACAGCCCTTTGGGCACCTTCGGTGGGAAAAACAGCCCGTTAGGTACTTTCTGTGGGAAAAACAACTCGTTGGCACACGTTCGGTGGGAGAAATAGCCCGTTGGCATGGCCGTAAGGCACTTTCAATGGGAAAAACAGCCTGTTGGGCATCTTCGGTGGGAAAAACAGCCCCTTGGGAAACTTTAGTGGAAAAAACAGCCTGTTGGGACACCTTCGGTGGGAAAAAAGACTGTTGGGCAACTTTGGTGGGATAAACAGCCTGTTGACACACCTTTGGTGGGCAAAATAGCCCATTCGCATGGCCGCAAGGCACTTTCGATGAAAAAACAGCCCGTTGGGTGCCTTCGGTGGGAAAAACAACCCGTTGGGCACCTTCGGCAAGAAAAGCAGCCTGTTGGCACACCTTCGGTGGCCAAAACAGCCCGTTGGCACCGCCACAGGAGCTTTGCCTGGGAAAAACAACTTGTTGGGTGCTTTCAATGGGAAAAGAAGCCCATTGGGCACATTCAGTGGGAGAAACAGCCCGTTGGCACACCTTCGGGGGAAAAATAGCCCGTTGGCACGCTGCAAGGCACCTTCGGTGGCAAAAACAGCCCGTTGGGCAACTTTGGCAGGAAAAACAACCCATTGGCACACCTTCGGTGGGCAAAATAGCCAGGTAGCAGGGCCGTAAGGGACTTTCAGTGGGAAAATAGCCTGTTTTGCACTTTCAGTCAGAAAAATAACCCGTTGGCACTCCTTTTGTGGGCAAAACAACCCGTTGGCATGGCCGCAAGGCACTTTTGGTGGGAAAAACAGCCCATTGGGCACCTTCAGTGAGAAAAATAGCCCGTTGGGCACCTTTGAATGGAAAAATAGCCCGTTGGGACACCTTTAGTGGGAAAAAGAGCTCGTTGGGTAACTTCGGTGGCAAAAACAGCCAGTGGCGCACCTTTCGGAGGCAAAACAGCTCGTTGGCATGGCCGCAAGGCACTTACGGTGGGAAAAACAGCCCGTTGGGTAGCTTCAGTGGGAAAAACAACCCGTTAAGTCAGCCGCAAGGCACTTTTGTTGGGAAAAAGTGCCCATTGGGCACCTTCGGTGGGAAAAACAGACCATTTGGCACTTTCGATGGGAAAAAAAGCTCGGTGGCAAACCTTCAGTGGGCAAAACAACCCGTTGGCACTACCGCAAGGTGCTTTTGATGGGAAAAATAGCCTGTTGGGGAAAAATAGCCCGTTGGTATGGCCGCAAGGCACCTTCGGTCAGAAAAATAGCCCGTTGGTAGACCTTTGTTGGGGAAAACAACCTATTAGGTCAGTCGCAAGGCACTATCGGTGGGAAAAACATCATGTTGGGCACCTTTGGCGGGCAAAACAGCCTGTTGACAAGTCCGCAAGGCACCTTCGGGGGGAAAAATAGCCCGTTGGCACACCATCGTTGGGAAAAATAGCCTGTTGGGCACCTTCAGTGGGAAAAACAGCTCGTTTGGCACTTTCGGTAGGAAAAAGAGCTTGGTGGCAATCCTTCGATGGGAAAAACAGCCCATTGGCATAGCCGCAAAGCACTTTTGGTGGGAAAAATAGCCTGTTGGGCGACTTTGGTGGGAAAAATAGCCCGTTGGCACAGCTTCAGAGGGCAAAACAACACGTTGGCACAGTCGCAAGGCACTTTCGGTGGGAAAAACAGCTCATTGGCATACCTTTGGTGGCAAAACAGCCCGTTGGCACTCTCCCAAGGCACTTTCTGTGGGAAAAACAGCCCGTTGGCACACCTTTGGTGCGTAAAATAGCCCGTTGGCATAACCGCAAGGCAATTTCGGTGGGAAAAACAGCCCCTTGGGTAATTTTGGTGGGAAAAATAGCCCGCTGGCACACCTTCGGTGGGCTAAACAGCACGTTGGCACAATTGCAAGGCACTTTCAGTGGCAAAAATAGCCCGTTGGCACATCTTCGGTGGGCAAAACAGCCCGTTGGCACGGCCGTAAGGCACTTTTGGTAGGAAAAATAGTCCGTTCGGCCCCTTCAGTGGGAAAAACAGCCTGTTGGCACACCTTTGGTGGGTAAAATTGCCCGTTGGCACGACTGCAAGGCACTTTTGGTGGGAACAACAGCCCGTTGGGCACTTTCGATGGGAAAAACAGCACGCTGGTAGACCTTTGGTAGGAAAAACAATCTGTTGGCACGACCACAAGGCACTTTCGATGGGAGAAACAGCCTGTTTGGCACCTTCGGTAGGAAAAATAGCCCGTTCGGTAATTTTGATACGAAAAATAGCCCGTTGGCAAACCTTCAGTTGGCTAAAGAGCCCGTTGGCACGATCGTAACGCACTTTCGGTGGGAAAAACAACCCGTTGGCACACCTTTGGTGGGCAAAACATCCCGTTGGCATGCCCGCAAGGCACTTTCGATGCTAAAAATAGCCCTTTGGGCATCTTCGGTGGGAAAAACAGCCCGTCAGGCACTTTCGGTGGGAAAAATAGCTCATTGGCACACCTTCGGTGGGAGAAACAGTCCGCTGGCACGGCCGCAAGGCACTTTCAATCAGAAAAATAACCTGTTGGGCACCTTCGGTGGGAACCTTCAAAAGAAAAAATAGCCCATTGGCACACCTTCGTTGGGGCAAAACAACCCGTTGGCACGATCGAAAGACACTTTCGATGGGTAAAATAGCCAGTTGGGGGCTTTTGGTGGGAAAAACAGCCCGTTGGCCACCTTCAGTTGGAAAAACAGCCTGTTGGCACATCTTCAGTGTCGCAAAGTATTTTCGATGGGAAAAACAACCCGATGGGCACCTTCGGTAGGAAAAACAGTCCGTTAGGCACTTTTGGTGGGAAAAACATCTCGTTGGTACACCTTCAGTGGGAAAGACAGTCCGTTCGCACGGTCAGAAGGCCCTTTCAGTGTGAAAAACAGCCCGTTGGGCACCTTTGGTGGGAAAAACAGCCCGTTAGGCACCTTCGGTGGGAAAAACAGCCCGTTGGCACGGCCGTAAGGCACTTTCAGTGGGAAAAACAACCCATGGAGCACCTTCGGTGGGAAAAATAGGCCGTTGGCACGGTCGTATGGCACTTTTGGCGAGAAAAACAGCCCGTTGGGCACCTTCAGTGGGAAAAATAGCCCGCTCGTACTACCACGAGGCACTTTCGTTGGGAAAACAGCCTGTTGGGCACTTTCGGTGGGAAAAAGAGCCCATTGGCACGCCTTCGGTGGAAAAAACAACTTGTTGGCAAGGCCGCAAGGCACTATCGGTAGGAAAAACAACTTGTTGGGCACGTTTGGTGGGAAAAACATACTGTAAGGTACTTTCGGTGAGAAAAACAACCCGTTGGCAACCTTCGGTGCAAAAAAACTTGGTTGGCACACATTCAGTGAGCAAAATAGCCCATTGGCACGGTCGTAAGTCACTTTTGGTGAGAAAAATAGCCTGCTGGTACACCTTTGTTATGGCAAATAGCCCGTTGGCACGACCACAAGGCACTTTCGATGGGAAAATAGCCCGTTGGGCACCTTCGGTGGGAAAAACAACCCGTTGGCACTCCTTCAGTGGGAAAACAGCCTGTTGGCACATGTTCGATGAGCAAAACAGCCTGTTGGCATGGCTGGAAGGCACTTTCGGGAGAAAAAACAACCCGTTGGGCACCTTCAGTGGGAAAAACAGCCTATTGGCACACCTTCGGTAGGAAAAACGGCCTATTGGGCACCTTCGGTGGGAAAAATTGCCTGTTGGGTACTTTCGATGGGAAAAATAGCCTGTTCACAAACATTCGGTTGGCAAGACAGCCAGTTGGCACTGCCTGAAGGCACTTTCTGTGCGAAAAATAGCCTGTTGGGCACCTTCGGTGGGAAAAACAACCCGTTGGCACACCTTTGGTGGGAAAACAGCCTATTGGCACAATCGCCAGGCACTTTTTGTGAGAAAAACAGCTCGTTGGCACGGCCGCAAGGCACTTTCGGGGGAAAAATGGCCCGTTGGGCACCTTCAATGGGAAAAACAACCCGTTGGGCACCTTCGGTGGGAAAAATTGCCTGTTAGGTACTTTCGGTGGAAAAAACAGCCCGTTGACAAACCTTCGGATGGCAAAACAGCCAGTTGGCACTGCCTGAAGGCACTTTCTGTGGGGAAAATAGTCCGTTGGGCAACTTTGGTGGGAAAAACAACCCGTTGGCACACCTTTGGTGGGAAAACAGCCCTTTGGCATGGTCGCAAGGCACTTTTGGTGAGAAAAACAACCTATTGGCACACGTTTGATGAGCAAAACAGCCCGTTGGCATGGCTGCAAGGCACTTTCGGGGAAAAACAGCCCGTTGGGCATCTTCAGTGGGAAAATAGCCCGTTGGCACACCTTCGGTGAGGAAAACAACCCGTTGGGGACCTTCGGTGGGAAAAATTGCCTGTTGGGTACTTTCAGTGGGAAAAATAGCCCGTTAACAAACCTTCAGTTGGCAAAACAGCCAGTTGGCACTGCCTGAAGGCACTTTCTGTGGGAAAAATAGCCCGTTGGGTAACTTCGGTGGGAAAAACAACTCGTTGGCACACCTTTGGTGGGAAAAATAGCCCGTTGGCATGGCCGCAAGGCACTTTCGATGGGAAAAACAACCCGTTGGGCATCTTTGATGGGGAAAACAACCGATTGGCACGGCCACAAGGCACTTTCAATGGGAAAAACAGCTTGTTGGCACACCTTTGGTGGGCAAAACAGCTCGTTGGCACACCTTTGGTGGGCAAAACAGCCGTTGGCACGGCCGCAAGGCACTTTCAGCAGGAAAAATCGCCCGTGGAGCACCTTCTGTGGGAAAAACAGCACGTTGGCACGGCCGTATGGCACCTTTGGTGGGAAAAAAACCCTTCTCGCATTGTCATAAGGCACTTTCTATGGGAAAAAAAGCCTGTTGGCACACCTTCGGTGGGACGATCAGCCTGTTGGCATGACCGCAAGGCACTTTCGATGGGAAAAATAGCCTGTTGGGCACCTTCGGTGGGAAAACCAGCCCATCGGGCCCTTTTAATGTGAAAAATAGCCCGTTTGAGCGGCCGCAAGGCACTTTCGGTGGGAAAGACAACCCGTTGGAAAAATAGCCCTCTGGGACTCCTTCGGTGGGCAAAACAGCCCGTTGGCACTGCCGAAAGGCACTTTCGGTGGGAAAAACAACCCGTTGGCACACGTTCGGTGGGAACAACCCGTTGGCACGACCGCAAGGCACTTTTGAGGGGAGAAACAGCCCGTTGGGCACCTTCAGTGGGAAAACAGCTTGTTGGCATGGTTACAAGGCACTTTCGGTGGGAAAAACAGCCCGTCAGGCACTTTTGGCGAGAAAAACAGCCCGTTGGGCACCTTCGGTGGGAAAAACAGTCCGTTGGGCCCTTTCAATGTGAAAAACAACCCGTTTGAGCGACAGCAAGGCACTTCCGGTGGGAAAAACAACCCTTTGGGCAACTTTGGTGGGAAAAATAGCCCTTTAGTGCTCCTTCGGTGGGCAAAAAAGCTTGTTGGCATGGCCAAAAGGCACTTTCGGTGGGAAAAATAGCCCGTTGGCACACGTTCGGTGGGAACAGCCCGTTGGCATGGCCGCAAGGCACTTTTTAGGGGAAAAACAGCTCGTTGGGCACCTTCTATGGGAAAACAGCTCGTTGGCACGGTCGCAAGGCACTTTCGATGGGAAAAACAGCCCGTCAGGCACTTTCGGTGGGAAAAACAGCCCGTTGGGCACCTTCGGTGCGAAAAACTACCCGTTGGGCCCTTTCAATGTGAAAAACAGCCCGTTTAAGCGGCCACAAGGCACTTCCGGTGGGAAAAACAACCCTTTGGGCAACTTCGGTGGGAAAACAGCCCTTTGGCACTCTTTTGGTGGGCAAAACAGCCTGTTGACACGGCTGAAAGGCACTTTCGGTGGGAAAAACAACCCTTTGGTACACATTCGGTGGGAATAGCCCGTTGGCACGGCCGCAAGGCACTTTTGAGGGGAAAAACAGCCCGTTGGGCACCTTCAGTGGGAAAACAGCTCGTTGGCACGATCGCAAGGCACTTTTGGTGGGAAAAACAGCCGTCAGGCATTTTCGGTGGGAAAAACATCTCGTTGGCACACCTTCGATGGGAAAGACAGCCTGTTGGCACGGTTAGAAGGCCCTTTCGGTGTGAAAATAGCCCGTTGGGCACCTTCAGTTGGAAAAACACCCTATTGGGCACCTTCGGTGTGAAAAACAGCCCGTTGCCACACCTTTGGTGGGCAAAACAGCCGTTGGCACGACCGTAAGGCACTTCCAGTGTGAAAACAACCCTTGGATCACCTTTGATGGGAAAAACAGCTCGTTGATAGGGTCATATGGCACTTTTGGTGAGAAAAACAGCCCGTTGGGCACCGTCAGTGGGAAAAACAGCCCATTGGTAGGGTCATATGGCACTTTTGGTGAGAAAAACAGCCCCTTGGGCACCGTCGGTGGGAAAAAAAAGCCTGCTTGCACTATCGCAAGGCACTTTTGGTGGGAAAACAACCTATTGGGCACTTTCGGTGGGAAAAACAGCCCGTTGGCACACCTTCGATGGTAAAAACAATCTATTGGCAAGGCCCAAGGCACTTTCGGTGGGAAAAATAGCCCGTTGGGCACATTTGGTGGGAAAAACATCCTACAAGGCACTTTTGGTGAGAAAAACAACCCGTTGGCCATCTTTGGTGCGAAAAAAACCCTGTTGGCATACCCTCAGTGAGCAAAATAGCCCCTGGACACGACCGCAAGTCACTTTTGGTAAGAAAAATAGCCTATTGGTACACCTTCGTTAGGGCAAAATAGCCAGTTGGCACGATCGCAAAGGCACTTTTATTGAGAAAAACAACACGTTGGCATACGTTCGATGGGTAAAACAACTCGTTGGGAACCTTCGGTGGGAAAAACAACCTGTTGGAACACCTTTGGTGGGAAAACAGACCGTTGGCACGGTCGCAAGGCACTTTTGGTGAGAAAAGCAACCCGTTGGCACATGTTTGATGTACAAAACAGCCCGTTGGCATGGCTGCAAGGTATTTTTGGGGAAAAAATAGCCCGTTGGGTACCTTCACTGGGAAAAACAACTTGTTGGCACACCTTCAGTGGGAAAAACGGCCCCTTAGGCACCTTCAGTGGGAAAAATTGCCTGTTGGGTACTTTCGATGGGAAAAATAGCCCGTTGACAAACCTTCGGTTGGTAAAACAGCCAGTTGGCACTGCCTGAAGGCACTTTCTGTGGGAAAAATAGCTCGTTGGGCACTTTCAGTGTGAAAAATAGCCCGTTGGCACACCTTTAGTGGGAAGATCAGCCCGTTGGCATGGCCACAAGGCACTTTCGGTCAGAAAAATGGCCCGTTGGGCACCTTCGATGGGAAAAACAGCCCATTGGGCCCTTTTGGTGTGAAAAAGAGCCCGTTGGCAAACCTTTGGTGGGAAAAACAGCCCGTTGGCACGGCCGCAAGGCACTTTTGGTGGGGAAAATAGCCCTTTGGGCAACTTCGGTGGTAAAAACAGCCCCTTGGCACGACCGAAAGGCACTTTTGGTGGGAAAAATAGCCTGTTGGCACACGTTCGACGGGCAAAACAGCCTGTTGGCACGGCCGCAAGGCACTTTCGGTGGGAAAAACAGCCTGTTGGGTGCCTTCAGCGGGAAAAACAGCGTGTTGGGATGGTCGTAAGGCACTTTCGTTGGGAACAACAACCCGTTTAGCAACTTCGATGGGAAAAATAGCCCGTTGGCACACTTTTGGTGGACAAAACAGCCCGTTGGCATGGCTGCAAGGCACTTACAGTGCAAAAAACAACTCGTTGGCGCACCTTCATTGGCAAAACAGCTCGTTGGCACAGTCGCAAGGCACTTTTGATGGGAAAAATAGCCCGTTGGGCAACTTCAGTGGGGAAACAGCCCGTTGGCAAGGTCGCAAGACATTTTTGGTGGGAAAAATAGCCAGTTAGGCACCTTCGGTTTTAAAAACAGCCCGTTGGCTCAGCCACAAGGCACTTTCCATGGGAAAAATAGCCCATTGGGCACCTTCGATGGGAAAAACAACCCGTCAGGCACTTTTGGTGGGAAAAAAATCTCATTAGCACACCTTCGGTGGGAAAGACAACAAGTTGGGCACCTTCGGTGGGAAAAACCTACCCGTTGGGCACCTTCGGTGGGAAAAACAGCCCATTGGCACACTTTTGATGGGCAAAACAGCCCGTTGGCACAACCGTAAGGCACTTTCAATGGAAAAACAACCCTTTGGCACACCTTTGGTGGGCAAAACAGCCCTTTGGCACGATCGTAAGGCACTTTCAGTACGAAAAACAACTCATGGTGCACCTTCAGTGGGAAAAACAGCCCATTGGCACAGTCGTATGGCACTTTTGGTGAGAAAAATAGCCCATTGGACACCTTCGGTGGGAAAAACAGCCTGCTAGCACTACTGTAAGGCACTTTCGATGGGAAAAAAGTCTGTTGCGCACTTTCGGTGGGAAAAATAGCTCGTTGGCACACCTTAGGTGGGGAAAAACAGCCTGTTGGCATTGACTTAACGCACTTTCGATGAGAAAAACATCCCGTTGGACACCTTTGATGGGAAAAATAACCCGTTGGGCACTTTTAGTGGGAAAAATAGCCCGTTGGCAAAACTTCGATGGGTAAAATATCCCGTTGGGCACTTTTGAGCGACTGCAAGGCACTTCCAGTGGGAAAAACAGCCCTTTGGGCAACTTCGGTGGGAAAAACAACCCTTTGGCACTCCTTTGGTGGGCAAAACAGCCCGTTGGCATGGTCAAAAGGCACTTTTGGTGGGAAAAACAGCTCGTTGGCACACGTTCGGTGTGAACAACCCGTTGGCACGGCCGCAAGGCACTTTTGAGGGGAAAAACAGCCCGTTGGGCACCTTCAGTGGGAAAACAGCTTGTTGGCACGGTTACAAGGCACTTTCGGTGGGAAAAACAACCCGTCAGGCACTTTTGATGGGAAAAACAGCCCGTTGGGCACCTTTGGTGGGAAAAACAGCCTAATGGGCCCTTTCAATGTGAAAAATAGCCCGTTTGAGTAGCGGCAAGGCACTTCCGGTGGGAAAAACAACCCTTTGGGCAACTTCGGTGGGAAAAATAGCCCTTTGGCACTCCTTCGGTGGGCAAAATAGCTTGTTGGCACGACCACAAGGTAATTTCGGCGGGAAAAACAATCCGTTAGGCACCTTTGATGGCAAAACAGCCCGTTGGTCACCATTGGTGGAAAAAACAGTCCGTTGGCACATGTTCGGTGGATAAAACATCCCATTGGCAAGGCCGCATGGCACTTTGGGTTGAAAAAATAAATTGTTGGGCAACTCCGGTGGGAAAAACAACACATTGGCACACCTTCGGTGGACAGAACAGCCCGTTGGGCACTTTTAGTGGGAAAAACAACTCGTTGGCAAACCATCGGTGGGCAAAACATCCCGTTGGCATGCCCTAAAGGCACTTTCAGTGGGAAAAACAGTCCGTTGGGCAACTTCGATGGGAAAAACAGCACGTTGGGCACTTTCGGTGGAAAAAACAGCTCGTTGGAAAACCATTGGTGGGCAAAACAGCCCGTTGGCATGCCCCCAAGGTACTTTCGGTGGGAAAAATAGCCCATTGCCACACCTTCGGTAGGCAAAACAACCCGTTGGCACGACTGCAAGGCACTTTCGGTGGGACAAACAGCCCGTTGGGTAACTTCAGCGGGAAAAATAGCCCGTTGGCACACCTTAGGTTGGCAAAAGAGCCTGTTGGCACACGTTTGGGGGGTGAAATAGCCCGTTGGCATTGCTGTAAGGCAATTTTGTTGGGAAAAACAGCCCGTTGGGTACCTTCGGTGGGAAAAATATCCCGTTAGGCACCTTTGGTGGGAAAAACAGTACGTTAGCACACCTTCAGTGGGCAAAACAGCCCATTGGCACGGTCGCAAGGCCCTTTTGATGGGAAAAACATCCCGTTGGGCACCTTCGATGGGGAAACAACCCGTTGGCATGAGCGCAAGGCATTTTCAGTGGGAAAAATAGCCCGTTGGCACTTTTTGTGGAAAAACGGCACGTTGGCACGGTCGCAAGGCACTTTCGGTGGGAAAAATAGCATGTTGGGCACTTTCGGTGTGAAAAACAGCCTATTGGCACACCTTTGGTGGGAAACATAGCCCGTTGGCACGGCGATAAGTCACTTTCGGTGACAAAAATAGCCCGTTGGCCACCTTCGGTACGAAAAATAGCCCATTGGGCACCTTCGGTGGGAAAAAGAGCTCGTTGGGGCAGCTTCAGTGGGCAAAAGAGCCCTTTGACACAGCCGCTAGGCAGTTTCGGTGGGAAAAACTGCCTGTTAGGCAACTTTGGTGCAAAAAACAACCTGTTGAGGCAGCCACAAGGCATTTTTGGTGGGAAAAACAGCCCGTTGGGCTCCTTTGGCGAGAAAAATAGCCCGTTGGCTCAGTCGTAAGGCACTTTCGGTGTGAAAAGGAGCCCATTGGGCACCTTCGGTGGTAAAAACAGCCTGTTGGCAAGGCCACAAGGCACTTTCGGTGGGAAAAATAGCCAGTTGGACACCTTCAGAGGAAAAAAGAACCCGTTGGGTCACCTTCAGTGGGCAAAACAACTCGTTGGCCCAGCCACAAAGCACTTTTGGTAGGAAAAATAGCCCGTTGGGCACCTTCGATGAGAAAACAACTCGTTGGCAAGGTCGCAAGGCACTTTCGGTGGGAAAAATGGCCTGTTATCACAACTTCGGAGGGAAGAAAAGCCCGTTGGCACGGCCGCAAGGGACCTTCAGTGTGAAAAACAGCCCGTTGGCACACCTTCGTTGGGAAAAACAAGTCGTTGGCACAAATGTATGTCACTTTCAGTGGGAAAAATAGCCTATTAGGCAACTTTGGTAGGAAAAACAGCCCATTGGCACGGACGTAAGTCACTTTCGGAGCAAAAAATAGCCCGTTGGGCACCTTCGGTAGGAAAACGTTGGACACCTTTGGTGGGAAAAACAGCTCGTTGGAGCACCTTCGGTAGGCAAAAGAGCCCATTGACACGGCCGCAACGCACTTTTGGTCTGAAAAACATCACGTTGGGCACCTTAGTTGGGAAAAACAACACGTTAGGTCGGCCGGAAGGCACTTTCCTTAGGAAAACTGCCCGTTGTGCACCTTCGGTGGGAAAAACAGGCCATTTGGCACCTTCGGTGGGAAAAAGAACCTGCTGGCAAAGCTTCGATGGTCAAAACAACTCGTTGGCACTGCCGCAAGTTGCTTTCGGTGGGAAAAATAGCCTATTGGGCAACTTCAGTGGGAAAAACAGCCCGTTGGAACTGCTGTAAGGCACCTTCGATGGGAAAAACAGTCCGTTGGCACAACTTCGTTGGGAAAAATAGCCCATTAGGTCAGCCGCAAGGCACTTTCGATGGGAAAAACAGCCTTTCGGGCACCTTCGGCGGAAAAAACAGCCTATTGACACGGCCGTAAGGCACTGTCGGCGAGAAAAATAGCCCGTTGGCACACCATCGTTGGGAAAAACAGCCCGTTAGGTCGGCCGTAAGGCACTTTCGGTGGGAAAAATAGCCCGTTGGGCACCTTTGGTGGGAAAAACAACCCGTTGGGCACTTTCGGTGGGAAAAAGAGCCAGGTGGCAAACCTTCAGTGGCAAAACAGCCCGTTGGGATGCTCCTAAGGCACTTTCGGTGGGAAAAATAGCCTGTTGGGCAACTTTGGTGGGAAAAACAACCTGTTAGGACAGCCACAAGCCACTTTTGGTGGAAAAACAGCCTGTTGGGAAGCTTCGGTGGGAAAAACAGCCCGTTGGCACACCTTCGATGGGCAAAACAGACCGTTGGCACAGCCGCAAGGTGCTTTTGAAGGGAAAAACAACCCGTTGGGCACCTTCGATGGGGAAAACAACTCGTTGGCACGATCGTAAGGCATTTTCGGTGGGAAAAGCAGCCCGTTGGGCACTTTTAGTGGAAAAACAGCACGTTGGGACGCTTGCAAGGCACTTTCGGTGGTAAAAATAGCATATTGGGCGCTTTCAGTGTGAAAAACAGCATGTTGACACACCTTTGGTGGGAAAAACAACCCGTTGGCATGACCGGAAGTCACTTTCGGTGGAACAAAAAGCCAAGTGGGCACCTTCGGTAGCAAAAATAGCCCGTTGGGCACCTTTGGTGGGAAAAACCACCCGTTGGGCACTTTCGGGGGAAAAACAGCCCGTTGGGCACTTTCGATGGGAAAAAGAGCCCGATGGCAAAACAGCCCGTTGGCACGCTCCTAAGGCACTTTCAGTGGAAAAAATAGCCTGTTGGGCAACTTTGGTGGGAAAAATAGCCCGTTCGCACACCTTTGGTGGGCAAAACAGGACGTTGGCACAGCCGCAAGCCACTTTTGGTGGAAAAATAGCCCGTTGGGAACCTCCGGTGGGCAAAATAGCCCGTTGGGAACCTTCGGTGGAAAAACAGCCCTTTGGGAAGCTTCGGTGGGAAAAACAGCCCGTTGGCACACCTTCGATGGGCAAAACAGCCCGTTGGCACAGCTACAAGGCCCTTTTGATAGGATAAACAACCCGTTGGGCACCTTCGATGGGGAAAACAACCCATTGGCACGACCGTAAGGCATTTTCAGTGGGAAAAACACCCCGTTGGGCACTTTTGGTGGAAAAACAGCCCGTTGGTAAACCTTCGGTGGAAAAAACAACCCGTTGGCACGGCCGTAATTCACTTTCGGTGGGAAAAATAATCCGTTCGGCACCTTCATTAGGATAAACAGCCCGTTGGGCACCTTCGGTGGGAAAAAAAGTTCGTTGGCGCACCTTCAGTGGGTAAAAGAGCCTATTGACACAGCCGCTAGGCACTTTCGGTGGGAAAAACAGCCCGTTGGGCACCTTCGGTGTGAAAAACAACCCGTTGAGGCAGCCACAAGGCATTTTTGGTGCGAAAAACAACCCATTTGGCACCTTTGGTGGGAAAAATAGCCCGTTGGCATGGTCGCAAGGCACTTTCGGTGTGAAAAAGAGCCCATTGGGTACCTTCGGTGGGAAAAACAGCCTGTTGGCAAGGCCACAAAGCACTTTCGGTGGGAAAAATAACCAATTGGGCACCTTCAGAGGAAAAAAGAACCCGTTGGGTCACCTTCGGTGGGTAAAACAACTCGTTGGCCCAGCCACAAAGCACTTTTGGTGGGAAAAATAGCCTGTTGGGCACCTTCGATGAGAAAAACAACTCGTTGGCACGGCCGCAAGGCACTTTCGGTGGGAAAAATGGCCTATTGGAACACCTTCGGAGGGAAAAAAAGCCCGTTGGCAAGGTCGCAAGGGACCTTCAATGGGGAAAAAAGCCCATTTGCACACCTTCGTTGGGAAAAACAAGCAGTTGGCACAACCGTATGTCACTTTCAGTGGGAAAAATAGCCCGTTGGGAAGCTTTGGTAGGAAAAATAGCCCGTTGGCACGGACGTAAGTCACTTTCGGTGGGAAAAATAGCCCGTTGGGCACCTTCGGTAGGAAAAACAGCCCGTTGGACACCTTTGGTGGGAAAAACAGCCCGTTGGCGCACCTTTGGTAGGCAAAAGAGCCCATTGACACAGCCGAAACGCACTTTCGGTGGGAAAACATCACGTTGGGCACCTTTGATGGGAAAAACAACACGTTAGGTCGATCGAAAGGCACTTTCTTTGGGAAAACTGCCCGTTGTGCACCTTTGGTGGGAAAAACAGGCCATTTGGCACCTTCAGTGGGAAAAAGAACCCGCTGGCAAAGCTTCGGTGGGCAAAACAGCTAGTTGGTACTGCCGCACGTGGCTTTCGGTGGGAAAAATAGCCTATTAGGCAACTTCAATGGGAAAAACAACCCATTGCCAAGGCCGCAAGGCACCTTTGGTGGGAAAAACAGTCCGTTGGCACAGCTTCGTTGGGAAAAACAGCTAGTTAGGTCAGCCGCAAGCACTTTCAATGGGGAAAACAGCTTGTTGGGAACCTTCGGCGGGCAAAACAGCCTGTTGACACACGTTGGGAACCTTTGGTGGGAAAAACAGCCCGTTGGGAACCTTTGGTGGGGAAAATAGCCCGTTGGCACAGTCCCAAGGCACTTTCGGTGTGAAAAAGAGCCCATTGGGCACCTTTGGTGGGAAAAACAGCCCGTTGGCATGACCACAAGGCACTTTCGGTGGGGAAAAATAGCCAATTGGGCACCTTCAGAGGAAAAAAGAACCCGTTGGGTCACCTTCGGTGGGTAAAACAACTCGTTGGCCCAGCCACAAAGCACTTCTGGTGGGAAAAATAGCCCGTTGGGCACCTTCGATGAGAAAAACAACTCATTGGCACGGCCGCAAGGCACTTTGGGTGGGAAAAAGAAGTCGCTGGCAAAGCTTTGGTGGGCAAAACAGCTCGTTGGCACTGCCACAAGTTGCTTTTAGTGGGAAAAATAGCCTATTATGCAACTTTAGTGCGAAAAATAGCCCGTTGGCACGGCCACATGGCATCTTCGGTGGGAAAAACAGCCTGTTGGCATAGCTTCGTTGGGAAAAACAGCCCGTTTGGTCAGCCACAAGGTACTTTCGATGGGAAGAACAACCTGTTGGGCACCTTCAACGGGCAAAACAGCCTGTTGACACGGCTGCAAAGCACCATCGGGGAGAAAAACAGCCAGTTGGCACACCATCGTTAGGAAAAACAGCCCGTTAGGTCTGCCGCAAGGCACTTTCGGTGGGAAAAATATCCCGTTGGGCACCTTTGGTGGGAAATACAGCCCGTTGGGCACTTTCTGTGGGAAAAAGAGCCCGGTGGCAAACCTTCGGTGGCAAAATAGCTCGTTAGCATGCTCCTGAGGCACTTTTGGTGGGAAAAATAGCCTGTTGGGCAACTTTGATGGGGAAAACAGCCCGTTGGCACACCTGCGGTGGGCAAAACAGCACGTTGTCATAGCCGCAAGCCACTTTTGGTGGAAAAACAGCCCGTTGGGAACCTTCGATGGGCAAAATAGCTCGTTGGGAACCTTCGGTGGAAAAACAGCCCATTGGGAACCTTCGGTGGGAAAAACAGCCCATTGGCACACCTTCGATGGGCAAACCAGCCCGTTGGCACGACTGCAAGGCCCTTTTGATGGGAAAAATAGCCCGTTGGGCACCTTCGATGGGGAAAACAACCCGTTGGCACGATCGTAAGGCATTTTTGATGGGAAAAATAGCCCGTTGGGCACTTTTGGTAGAAAAATAGCACGTTGGCATGCTCGCAAGGCACTTTCGGTGGGAAAAATAGCATGTTGGGCGCTTTCGGCGTGAAAAATAGCCTGTTGGCACACCTTTGGTGGGAAAAACAGCCCATTGGCACGGCCGGAAGTCAGTTTCGGTGGAAAAATAGCCTGTTGGGCACCTTTGGTAAGAAAAACAGCCCGTTTGGCACCTTCGGTGGGAAAAACAGCCCGTTGGCACACCTTTGGTGGGAAAAATAGCCTGTTGGGTACTTTCGGTGGGAAAAAGAGCCTGGTGGCAAACCTTCGATGGCAAAACAGCCCGTTGGCACACTCCTAAGGCACTTTCGGTGGGAAAAATAGTCTATTGGGTAACTTTGGGAGGAAAAACAGCCCGTTGGCACACCTTCAGTGGGCAAAACAGCAGGTTGACACAGCCACAAGCCACATTTGGTGGAAAAATAGCCCGTTGGGAACCTTCGGTGAGCAAAACAGCCCGTTGGGAACCTTCGGTGGAAAAACAGCCCGTTTGGAAGATTCAGTGGGAAAAACAACCCGTTGGCACACCTTCGATGGGCAAAAAAGCCCGTTGGCACGGCCGCAAGGCCCTTTTGATGGGATGAACAAGTCGTTGGGCACCTTCGATGGGGAAAACAAACCGTTGGCACAATCGTAAGGCATTTTCGGTGGGAAAATAGCCCGTTGGGCACTTTTGGTGGAAAAACAGCATGTTGGCACGCTCGCAAGGCACTTTCGATGGGAAAAATAGCATGTTAGGTGCTTTAAGTGTGAAAACAGCTTGTTCGCGCACCTTTGGTCAGAAAAATAGTCCGTTGGCACGACCGTAAGTCACTTTGAGTGGAAAAATAGCCCGTTGGGCACCTTTGGTAGGAAAAACGGCCTGTTGGGCACCTTTGGTGTGAAAAACAGCCCGTTGGTGCACCTTTGATGGGAAAAACAGCCCGTTGGGCACTTTCAGTGGGAAAAATACCTTTGATGGTACGCTCCTAAGGCACTTTCGGTGGGAAAAATACCTGTTGGGTAACTTTGACGGGAAAACAGCCAGTCGGCACACCTTCGGTGGGTAAAACAGCACGTTGGCACAGTCGCAAGCCACTTTTGGTGGAAAAACAACCCGTTGGGAACCTTTGGTAGGAAAAATAGCCCGTTGGGAACCTTCGATAGGCAAAACAGCCCGTTGGGAACCTTCGGTGGAAAAATAGCCCGGTGGGAAGCTTCGGTGGGAAAAATAGCCTATTGGCAAGGCATTTTTAGGGGGAAAAA